>VWZO01020815.1:2798-15007 GCA_013396975.1 Bucco capensis
GAGAGTACTGATGTCCTTAGGTTGGTTAAGTATAATTTGAAACCATTTCTTTAAGGCTTTTGCATTCTGGTAAACAAAGCCATGAGATATACCTCTGCTGAAAAAGATTAGAAACTGTTACATTCATTGTTAACAATCTAAACAAAAAACAATAATGTCCCTCGTTTAATCAAACATTATGACTCTATAAAATCAATCAGTGTCCACACAGTTGCAAGCTCTGTCCTGAAAAAGAAATTTGTTACTTTGTTTAAATACTAATGGTCAATTCACTGAAGCATCCCAGTAGCATATATGGAATCTGCCACAGTCAGTTTGTGTGCTAAATGCTGAAAGATCATGCTTATTGCAGTTAATTGGATTACTTGTGTGAACTGTTGTTTGCATAGCTCTGTCTCTTTAAGAACAAAGTTTTGGAAAAGCGGCATTTCTGGCACGGAGCCGATTCCAGCGGCGGGGGGTGTGGTGCGCGCTCCAAGGCTTCCTCCACCCCTCCCCTGGGCGGCTTCTTCCTTCTAGCCCTCAGAGCCCCGCCTGTCCGTCCCGGAAGCGCCCCGGAAGCACGGACGTGTTGGTTTGAAGGCGGGGGGAAGAACGGGGCGGGGCTGCGGCTTCTTCTCCGGATGAAAGTTTTTATCTGATCTCTCCGATGTTGGAAACCGGCGGCTCCGGCGGCTCTGAAAGTAGTGATGTCCCACGCAGCCTCCCTGGGCGGCGTCCCGGCACCCCGCTCCGTGTCTCCTTCGGCATCTCGCACTGCGTTACCCCCGGCATCTCACTCCGCGTCTTAGGTGGCCGCGCGGAGGGTTTTTTTTGTTTTGGGTTTGTTTTTTTTTTGCGGTGCGCAACAGGCTTTCAAAGATGGCGGCAGCCCCGTTCACTTGCTTGCCGAAGTTTTGCCAGACAGATTTCAGTGAAAAAGTTCGCTATTTCTGTGCAAGTCCATTCTAATAAATCTATTCAAACTCAGTTACCGTACTTTTCCGAGCTTCTGGAGGAAAAACACCCTCTCTTGGAGGAATCCACACCTTCTTTCTTCCCCAGCGACTCACCTGTCTCAGGTGTCTATTTGTCCGGACGTGGCAGTAGTTCCAACTGCCCTAATCTTCGCTGGGGGTCCACCCTCACAGCCAAATTCCAGGCTGTCTAAAGTCCCAAGCATTTTTTACCAAGTTGCCTGCAATTTGGCTGCTGCTCTGCTCGCCAGATGGAAGGGCTGGGGTTTTTGCATGCTGGCAGGTTCTCTTATCACATCGGGGTCACCATATGTCGCGGTCAGGATGGCCAAATACAGGTTNACTCCGCGTCTTAGGTGGCCGCGCGGAGGGGTTTTTTTATTTTGGTTTTTTTTTTTTTTTGCGGTGCGCAACAGGCTTTCAAAGATGGCGGCAGCCCCGTTCACTTGCTTGCCGAAGTTTTGCCAGACAGATTTCAGTGAAAAAGTTCGATATTTCCGTGCAAGTCCATTCTAATAAATCTATTCAAACTCAGTTACCGTACTTTTCCGAGCTTCTGGAGGAAAAACACCCTCTCTTGGAGGAATCCACACCTTCTTTCTTCCCCAGCGACTCACCTGTCTCAGGTGTCTATTTGTCCGGACGTGGCAGTAGTTCCAACTGCCCTAATCTTCGCTGGGGGTCCACCCTCACAGCCAAATTCCAGGCTGTCTAAAGTCCCAAGCATTTTTTACCAAGTTGCCTGCAATTTGGCTGCTGCTCTGCTCGCCAGATGGAAGGGCTGGGGTTTTTGCATGCTGGCAGGTTCTCTTATCACATCGGGGTCACCATATGTCGCGGTCAGGATGGCCAAATACAGGTTCTGGTGAAGCAGCAAATTCAAGTCTCTTTATTAACTACAAGTGTCTTCTTATATACCTTTTCTCTAGTACATGTGTCTCTTTGCTACTGGTTACATATAATCATAATATGGTACCATTGGTTAGTATTTGTATATTGCCAAGTCATTTCTGCTTTGCTACACCCCTGCTCTGTGCTGCATTTTACTATCTCCAAGGTCACTTCTGACTCCATAACACTCACAGGGGTGCATGGGTACATGGGTGTGGGGCTCTCCTGGAGCCTAACCTAATGCCGGGACCCGTGTGGCACATGTGCTGGTGGGGTGCTGTGCCCTATGGGGGTCCTGTGCTGGGACAACCTAGGGCAAGGCCAAGAAGTGGCACTGTGGCAACCTCCCTGGCTGGCTGCAGTGGAGCTGAGGGGACAGCGGGCACCGCAGCAGGGCAGGATCCCACTGCTGTTCTTGGGGAGGCTGGGGCTCCCCAGGGTACCGGAGGGGGTCACGAGGTCCCATGGGTATTGAAGTGGCGGGGCACTGGTGCCATCCGGGTCCTGAGGGTCCCGTTGTCACTTTGGCAGGCTTGGAGGCTCCCTGGGGTCCACAGCAGGGGGCGGGTGTCCTGCTGGCACTACTGGGGGGCAGAGGCTTCCACCGTCATTTGGCGGGGGCAAGGGGCCCCTGGGTAGCACAGCGGGCGGGGAGGAGGGCCGTCAGGGTGGCGGAACGTCGCGTCGTGGGGCAGGTTCCGGGCGGACCGAAGTGCAGGTGGTGAGCGGAGGGGACGACAAACGGAAGTGCGGGGCCGGTGGGGGCGGACCGGAAATGGGCCCAGGCGAACCGGAACTGGGGTCGAGCGCGTTTACCGTGGTAGAAGGCACGGAGCCGCCATGGAGGCCGCGCTCACCGACATGTACGACCAGGCGCTGCTGGGGATTCTGCAGCACGTCGGAAACGTGGAGGAGTTCCTGCGCGTCCTGTTCGGTTTCCTCTATCGCAAGACGGACTTCTACCGGCTTCTTCTGCGGCCCGGGGACCGCCTAGGCTTCCCGCCCGGCGCGGCGCAGGCCATGGCCCTCCAGGTAGCGGCGCGGCGCCCAGGCCTGCAGCACCCTTTCAGGGTTGCTGGGCCTCGGCGGGCAGTGGCGGGGGCAGTGGCGGGGGCAAGGCCCGGCCGTGCTAGCCCACGGTGGGAGGCGGAGGCCCCAGTGGCCGATGTCGCCCTGGTCGCTGGGCCGCGTCTGCCGTGTCTGTCACCTCTGAGCCCAGCGGGCCGTGACCCCGGGGCTGGGAGGGTGTCTGTCAGCAGGGTAGCCGCGGTGGAGATTCGGGTGGTTAAAAACAGGGGCCGGGCAGCACAGCAATCCCTGGGTTACCGCCCCTGCCCGGAGAGGGGGTGGAAGAGGCGAGAGAGGTGTCCCGGCAGGTGGATGTGAAGGGTCACCCCTCTAAGAGAATGAGGAGCCCTAAGAGAATGAGGCATGAGGCAGCCAGGGACTGTGAGGCATTCACGGCAAAAGCCAGGATGCGTTGTCACCTCAGAGTTTAGCTGCAGCCGAGGATGGCAGCTCAGAACCAGGGCACACTCCTGGGCTGCTGCCACCGTGAGCCGCAGGGAGCCTGGAGAGTGACTGAAGGCAGGCAGAAGTCCTGGCAGCCACGTGGGGAGCTGGTCAGGGCTCTGCTCAGCAGGATATGACAGCTGGCACCAATCTCACTGTGATCACAGATGAAGAACAGTAAAAGCCCTGACCTGCTGTTTTTGCTGCTAGGCTGGGCTTGGTGCCGGGGCAGCACTGTTGGTCTCTGAGAGCTTTTCTTGGCTGTTATTAATCTTTGCTAAAAGTGAGGGGGAAAAGCTCATAAAACCAGGGGTATACCTGGGTCTGGAGTGTTCCTCTGCTCAGGCCAGGTGAGTTTTCCTTTCCAGCTAGGTCAGGCTGACAGGAGCTCCTTGGCCCTCTCCCTGCAACGGTCTGCAGCACGAGGGGTTCATTGTTGCGCCCTGTAACCCTGGGATAGCCCCTGCCATAGGAGCACACCAAGCTCTGTGGGTGAGTGGGGAGCCCAGGGAGTCTCAGGCTGCAGAGGGGAGAGCATGGACCCCAAACACCAAGGCAGCTGTGATGATGGGAGGCCTGTCTTGTGTCCCCCATGGGGATGGTTTCAGGCCTAGGCACAAGGAGAGCTGCACAGCGTTGCTGCTGCAGTGTTGCGTTCTTGGAAAGGTGTTTGCCAGGGTGGCCTCATGGCTGCAGCCGCAAGAAACTTTAGCATGGGAGGCAGTTCCAAAGGCACCTGTCCCCTTTCCTAGCTTGACTGCAGCTCAGGTGAATGACTTGATTTTGAGGCTCTGCATGATCCATGCTGGCCTGGCTCAAGCCTGGGATTTTTGGCTGGGAAGAAGGAACCAGGGATGGGGAAGGGATGTGGCTTCAGGTAGAGTAAAATAGATTGCTAAGAAAGAAGCGAATGGAGCAGGGATGATGCCTGGTACTCACCTCTCCTGCATCCTAATCCCTGTTAAGGGGTATGTAAAAATAGAAAGTTTGCATCCCACCTTTCATTCCACTCCTCCTCACCCACGAACTGTGTTTTGTTTGTTTTGAACTGTGGAAGGGTCATTGGGACTCTTTACCGCACAGCCAGGGAGGTTTGCCCCTTCCCTGGTGGACTAACACTAAACTGCAAAACTAACCCCTTCTCCGGGGCCTGTAGCTGTAGCTGCAGCAGGAGCTGCGGTGAGCCCAGGGCAGCAGTAGCTGCCCGCATCCCAGCACAGAGGCAGTGCACCCTGGCTGTGGAAGCACCAGCCCCAGTGCTAGCCCTGCCAGCAGCTTGCAGCCCCATGATCCCATCTCGGCGGCAGCAGCGTGTCCTGGGTCTGCACGGATGGGGTCAGCACGCACGCTGGACTGATGCCAGAGCAGCAGAACGATGGCAGGCAGCAGAGACACAGCCTGGCACAGTCCTAGTATGACTGGACACAGGACCCGTGGCGCACCAGAAGGACATCACAGCACAAGGAACTCTGGGGATCTCGTGGCGTCTCGCAGTACCCTTTTCTCTCTTGGTTCTGCTCCTGCCACAAGGAAGGCATTTTCCATGTTGGCTGGGAGAAGACTGCGTGGCCAGAGTTTATTCTCTCTTCATTCCAACACCATCCAACTCCATTTGCCATCTGGGTTTCCTCCATCACCATACCCAGCTCACCTCATCTCCTCTTCACTCCAACTGGGCTATAGTTTTGCAGATTCTGTGGGGGAAGGGGGCAAACTGCGTTTCGCAGTGGGGAGGGGGCTGGGAGGTTTTTACTAATTTTGTACTTCACTGTTTTCTTTCCTTGTTAAAGTTATTCTTTATCACTTTTGCCCTTGGGTGTGCATGTGATTTATTCTATTTCCTTCCATTTCTGTGGGAGGGGGGAGGCTTCTTATTTGTGTTCCCCCAGAATTGTCTTATCAAACCAAGACAATCCCCCAATCTAGTCCTGGTGTGAGGAAGAAGCCCAGGATAAGGAGCATGAGCACACAGTACAATAAAGTTGTTCCTCTCCTGCTGTGGCCACACTATCCACAGATCTCCCAGCACCACATCACTTCGTTTTACAGCTCCTGTACCCAGAGGAAGACTTGAGTCAAGTCTACAGGCCAGGTGTACAGCCTAGAGTGCCAATGCTCCAAAATATTCCTGGGAAGTGGCAGAGGCTGTGTTTTACTCCTGCTCACTTCCAGAATGTGTTTACAATGATAAATGGCCAGGCACCGGGGTAGGAGCAGTGCAGGTTCTGGATCACTGTCCCTCCCTCAGCTATATCCTGCAGTTGTGGGTTTATGTTTTAACCTCAGGCATGGCTGGAATCAACCTGCAGGGTTGGATTACACGTCTGCTCCCACTAGGTTGGGCAGCAACCTTCTTACTTGCTACACCTGTAGAGCAGGAGGGGATGCCTTTTCTCTGAGCAGGTGCATGGTTTTGGCCTGAATCAGTCAGTTCTGTCTCAAACCCCACATGAAGTCAGTCTGCTCCTTCACCTGGGCTGGCTAAGACAGCTCTGAGTCTGGTCAGGCTCAGCCAGCACCAAGTAAGCTATCCTCCAGCTTCTCCTGGGGCATCTCATCCTGTTTGCTCCTCCTTGGAGGTTTGGTCTGAGCTTTGGGCTCACAGACAGCCCCTCAGTGAGTCTTGGAACACAGGGTGAAGGGAGGCTGGAGGGACGACAGATCTTTTGGAGCCCCCTTTCCTGCCAGGAGCTGGAGTAATCAGCCTGCTTCCCAGGATGGTGTGACTTCAGCTGCCAGAAGGGGAGCCATGTTCAAAACAGTTCCCAGGAGCTCAGGCTTTCTCCAGACGTATGTCACCTGCTCATTTTGTTGGTGACTGAAGCAACTCAGGATATGGAGTGGGGAGCATGTGCTGCACAGAGATAGAGGGACAGTAATAAGTGCCCTAAGTGTGCAACACTTGTCAGGCTGAGGCTGGCAGCTTGCTGACCTACTGGGTTTGCTTTTCCTGTTGCAGGCATTCACAGTCTTTGAGCGGATGGCCCAGCAGGATGACGAGAAGAGGCGCCGAGAGCTGGAGGTGAAGCTAAGGAAGAAGCAGGAGGAGGAGGAAGCTGCTGCAGCCGCGGAGAGGGTGAAACTGCCCCCTGCAGCTCAGGAGGTTGAGGTAGAGACAACAGAAGAGCTCATTGCAGCGCCCGATGCAGGAGGAGCTGAGGACACAGCAGAGTCAGCCATGGCCCAGGAGGCAGCCCCTTGTCCTGTGTCGGCAGAGCCCCTGGGGGCCACTGTCCTGGCAGAACCCCAGCCTCCAGAACTGCCCACGTAAGGGTCTTGCTTTCTTTGTGCTCCTGGCAGGGGGGAGGCAAAACGCTGGAGATGGTGTCCACTGTCCTGCTCTACAGCTCTTTTCGGGGTGATGGCCCTCCTTTGCAGGTGCTCAGCCCTTCGGTGGCTGTGAAAATATCCCTCACAGGCTCCTATGGCTGGAAACGTCATGGGTGGTTTGGTGTTTCCCAGGTGGCATGTCCCCTGAACAGAGCCCTGTAGAGCTGGGCCAGATCCTGTGGCTCCTCCTTGCTCTAGCTGTGGTGAGCAGTGTCTCTTTTTTGGCCTGGTGGGGCTGATGGTCCTGTCTTTTGCAGCTCTGAGAAACCCTGGCACCATCCTGTGAACCTTTTCTCATGGAAATGTGGTGTCAGACTCCCCTGGCAGGCTGTGAGCTCCCAGCAGCTGGTTCAGAGCTCACACAGTGAGTGCAGGCCGGCCTGGGTGCGTGGCAGGCAGCAAGACCAGCCACAGCATCCAATATGCGCAGCAAAAACTGGGTTTGGAGACCTCTGGAGGTCTCTGGCCCAGCCCTTTCCTCAGAGCAGGGCCAGCTTTGAAGATCAGTTGAGTGCTGCAGAGTTTTGTGCTGTGCTCTTTCACCAGAATTGGTTGCTTTCAGCTTCAGTTTTTACAGAATTGGCTTTATTTCGAAGTCCTTCAGGGGTGTCTGTAACTTACAGCTCAGTGTACTCTGTGCACTGAGCAGTGGGAGGTGAGCACCAGTGGGCCATCACGGCCTCTGCGAACAGCTTACCTGAGCACAGGGTCCTGTGTAGGGTTTGCTTGTGCTTTCCTGGGCATCTCCATGACTCCCAAGGCAAGGCAGAGGTGCCCAGCCCTTGCTCGAGGCCTCACACTCCTTGGGTTTTGAGCTCTGGTGCCTCCTCACTGACCAGGTCAGCACTTCACCTTGCCCTGGGGAGTGATGCCATGAGCAGGGTGTAGCACATCACTGGTTCCACCTTCCCTCCCTGGTGTCTCTTACGGTCAGAGCTCCAATGATGGCTTTGCCACTCCCCACCCATTCACCACTGGTCTTTGTGGGGCTTTACTGCAGGCCATCCCCGTCCCTTGGTGCTTGGCAAGGAGAACAGCTTGGACCAGTGATCCTCATCCTCCAGACCAGTTCTAGACACATCAGCATTGAGAGCTAGCTGCTGGTTGGAAGTGGGATTTTCTGGGAGAGCCGCAAGGACTGGGATGGCCCCAAGGGGCTGGGAGGATTTGGAGTCCAGACTTTGGGGCTGTCAACCCTCAGTATGAGGAAAGGATGGTCTGAGGACCAAAACCTTGGGGCAGTGAAATGATAAGTTGCAGGACTGTGGCAGAGTCAGAGCCTCCAGCCTTGCTCAGGTTGAGGCAGTGGCAGAGGAGGGCTCAAGTGTGGCAGCCATGGAGTGGAAGGGGTGGGGAACTGTCTGCACCCAGGCAAAGCACCTGCCCAGTAACTAATTCCAGTGGGGAGGAGGAGGAGGGCTTGTGCTTACCTCAAACCATCTGACACACATGCCATGGGATAAAAATAAGCCAGAAGCCAAAAATGAAATCACCTGGAAAGCCACATTCTGCTGCCTGTGCTGTAGCTGTCCTGTGGAAGAAAGATTGTCCCCAGGGCTGTCAGTCTGACACCTCTCCTGGCACAAAATTAACGAGCCACAAAAAGCCCTGTTGGAGCCAGCAGGTCTCTGCAGCTGGGCTGTGTGGCCATGGGGCTGACCTGTGTGTTTCCAGCCTGGCTTTATCCCACACAGAGAGGAGTGGGAGAGGCTCAAGCCCCACATGGAACTGTGAGTGAGCTAGGGTTGGTCTGAGCACTGGCTGCTTGCGTCCCTTTGCAGTCCACGTTTGTTACGTTCTCCCCCATGAAACTTGGACTCAGGTGTTTTGTTGTGGGGGCAGCTGTTGTCATGAGTTGTATTTAGCTGCCTCAAAACAGATGTCAAGGCTGTGGGAAGGAAACTAGAGGGACTAGGAAGGAAGCTGAGGGCTGGTGTGGGAGCAGTTGTCTGATGGGACAGTTTGTGCTGTGGGTGGGAAGAGCCTGGCTTGTGCTCAGCTGGATGCAAGCCTCAGCCCGTGCATCCTCTATCCTTCAAGCATCTGTCCTGGCACAGCCAGAGGGTGGCTCCTGACACACTGCAGGCACTCAGATGCTCTGTAGCCATCTGCAGATGTGGCATCAAATGCAGAGCCTTGTGTGACAACTCTCCCACTGGTCTAGCTGTGAAGAGGAGAACCTCACTCTATGCAATACTCCAGGCTTGAGGCAGAGTGGCTGGAAAGCTGCCCAGGGGAAGAAGACCTGGGGATGCTGGTCAGCAGCACCTGAAGATGAGCCAGCAGTGTTCCCAGGTGGCCAAGAAGGCCAACAGCATCCTGCCTTGGATTAACACTAGTGTGGCCAATAGCACTAGTGCCCCTATTATAGGGTAGTGCCCCTGCACTAGGCGCTGGTGAGGCCACACCTTGAATCCTGGGTTTAGTTTTGAGCTCCTCACTCTAAGAAGGACCTTGAGATGCTTGAGCATGTCCAAAGAAGGTCAGTGAAGCTGGAGAAGGATCTAGAGCACAGGTCTTGTGAGGAGCAGCTGAGATTGTTTAGCCTGGAGATGAAGAGGCTCAGGGGAGACCTTCTCACTCCAACTTCCTAAAAGGAAGGAGGTGGTGGTTGGTCTCTTCTCCCAGGGAACAAGTGATAGGACAACAGGAAACAGCCTCAGGTTGCACCAGGAGAAGTTTAGGTTGGACATTCAGAACAATTTCTTGCCCAGAAGGGTTGTCTAGCCCTGGCATGGAATGCTCAGGGCAGTGGAGTCACCATCTCTGGAGGGGTTTAAAAGACATGTAGATATGGTGCTCAGGGACATGGTTTGGTGGTGACCTGGCAGTGCTGGATAAGTGGTTGGATTTAATGACTTTAAAGGTCTTTTCCAACCAAAACAATTTTATGATTCTAAAAAGATGCCTTCAGCTGAACACAAGCACCCCTGTGGCTCCTGCCCTGCCTGGCCCCCTTGGAGTCTGCTCTATTTGGGTGGATGATGGGTGAGAGCAGGCACAGGAGGAGGTTTTGCAGCCTGCTGGTTTCCAGGCCAGAAGAACAGGGTGTCTAAGTAGGGCAGAGTGGCCAACAGGTTTGTCGAAGGGCTGTAGTTGGTTTTGGTGCCTCTGGGGGGCACTGGAGCCCCCTGAAAAGCAGCAGGGTCTAGGAGCCTGCGTCCTGGGCACCCACCGACAGGCTATTAATAATTTAACTGGCTGCTTAATTCTGCATAGCCCCTTCTGAGCAAAACCCAGAGCCACCAGCCTGCTTACGAGGGGTGCATGAATAATGCTGCCACTCCAGCGGCAGGAATGCAGAAAAGAGCTTAAAGGAAAATATTTTCCATCTCCCCTGCCTTCCCCCCCACCCCCAACCAGCAAAGAAAAACCACTGCCACCAAAATCTATATAAAACCTTGCTCGTTCTGTCAACCTGACTGCTCTGGAAATGTAGGGCAGGTACCATCCTAGATCTGCCAGCTCCCATCAGAGCCTTGCTGCATGTCCGGGTGCTGCCATGCTGTTCATCAGCATCTTGCAGAGCACGTCAAGATGGGAGCCGCTTTCTCAGGGTCGATCAGGAAGGGGAGAACAGAATGAAAAGCAGCTTTGTGGGCATGCAGGGTTGCCCGTGGGCAAGGAGCGGGGCAGAGCTTGGATCTTTGCTCTTGCTGGGGCTTGGCCAGGTCCCCCCAAGTCCCTCGCCTTCCCTGCCCATGAAAGGCTGGCAGTGCATTTCCCCTTTGCTGGGAAGGCTGCTGCATAAACGCATTGAGGTGTTTGGGGTGACCCATGAGAACTGAGGTATCTTTGGAGTTCTAGGGAGGGCCAGAGGGCTCCTTCATGCCACTGAAGAAGCTTACTCCTCAGACCTGGGTGTCCTTGCCATCCTTCTCCAGCTGTCGTGGCTCGTGTGCTGTCCCCCACTCAGTGGGTGGCAGAGGGGACTGTGTCCCCCTCACACTCCAGCACAGAGCTGTTCACCGGGGCCAGCGTTGTAGCTGCATGGCTCGCACAGGCCCAGGCTCCAGCTCTTCCCCCATCTGCTCCCAGAAGCCATCCTTGCCTGAGCTCAGCTCCTAATTTTGAACACCTCTGCGCCCAGCACCCTCCCCTTCCCCCAGCTTGAATCTCATCCTGCATATATTTGCCACACAGCATTTAAAATAGAGCCCAGCAGCCCACATGTGGCACTGCATGGTCCGACCTGGGTGCTTGACTTCTGCTTCCCAACTCCAGTTCCTGGCTCCCCTCTGCTCCTTTCTTTCTCCAAGCATGAGCAGGGGGGATGCTCTCCTCCTCCTGTCCCATGAGCCCCATCCTGGGGGTTACTATGTGTGCAGGCAAGAGGCAGCAGCAGGAGTTTGGTAGTAGCAGCTCTGGAAGCCTGCATGTGATGGTGAATGTTGCACCTTCACTTATTTCTCCACCCAGCTCTTGCATCTCTCCTGAGTGCTTTGGCCAGTGTGCTCAGGATGGGGCAGCTCTGTGCTGTGTCTTAGAGACCCATCTTGGACCTTGGGAGAACAACATGCTGGAAAGAGCAGGAGGGTGGTTAATTGCCAGGCAGGAGAGCTCTCCCAGAGAAGGATGGACAGATATTGAAGGGTTCCGCCCGGGTGACTCCAGTGTAGCTCCTGCCTTGCCCCAGGCAGCAGGTAGTCAGGGCAGCTGCTAGTCTCTCTGCTTCCTTGCCTAGGTTGGACCATGCCTGGAGTTGAGGCAACCTGGCATAGAGCTGTGGCACGCACACGCCCCAGGTCAGATATGCACAGTGTACTCAGGGCTGGAAATGGGACCAATGGGACATGGAGCACTGAGGAATGCTGGGTGGGATGAGGACGTGCAGCACCTCATCCCTGGGGAGGTTTGTGGGGACCTGGCATGGTGACTCATGCTGCTGAGCCAGAGCAGAACAAAAGCCTGAAGTCTCCTGACCACTCATTCAGCACAAAGAGGGAGGAAGAGGCTGCAGGAGACTGTGGTGAGAAAGAAGCTGTTGGCAGCTCCACCACTGCCTTGGTTGAATCATAGAATCATAGAATGGTTTGGGTTGGAAGGCACCTCTGGAGCTCATCTAGTCCAACCCCCCTGCAGTGGGCAGGGACATCCCCAACTAGATCAGCTTGCCCAGAGCCCTGCAAGCCTCGCCTTGAATGCCTCCAGGGATGGGAACTCAACCACCTCCCTGGGCAACCTGGCCCAGTGTTCCACCACCCTCGTGGGGAGGAACTTCTTTCTAATGTCCAGTCTAAATCTACTCTTCTCCAATTTAAAACCATTGCCCCTTGTCCTTTCACTGCAGGCCTTTGCAAACAGGCCCTCTGCAGCCTTCTTGGAAGTTCCCTTTAGGTACTGGAAGGTCACTAGTAGGTCCCCTGAAGCCTTCTCTTCTCCAGGCTGAACAATCCCAGCTCCCTCAGCCTGTCCTCAGAGCAGAGGTGTTCCAGCCCCTGAGCATTCTCGTGGCCTCCTCTGCACCTGCTCCATCAGCTCCATGTCCTTTCTGTGTTGAGGGCTCCAGAACTGGACCCA
>VWZO01020815.1:15102-47742 GCA_013396975.1 Bucco capensis
CCACAGCTTGTCCCTTGTCCACTGAGGTAGTCACACTATCATAGAAAGCCACTAGGTTTGTCAGACAGGATCTGCCCTTAGTGAAGCCATGCTGACTTGTCTCTTATTACCTCCCTCTCCTCCATGTGCCTTATCAGACCTTCTAGGAGAATCTGCTCCATGATTTTCCCAGGCACAGAGGTGAGGCTAACAGGTCAGTAGTTCCTAGGTTCCTCCTTTACACCCTGTTTGAAAATGGGTGTACCATGACCCTTCTTCCAGTCACTAGGGATTGCACCTGACTTCCAGGACTTCTCAAATATTATTGAGAGTGGCTTGGTGACTCCATCAGCCAATTCTTTTAGGACTCTGGGGTGCATCTCATCAGGTCACATAGACTTATGTATGTTCAGGTTCCTCAGGAGGTCATGAACCTGATTTTCACATACAGTGGGAGAGTCTGCTGGTCTTATGCTGTCTGGAGCTTGGGGAAGAGGCAGTGCAGTTGCGCCATGGAAAGGGATGAACAGGCAGCAGCGTTGCCTGTGGCCTGGCCTGGCCCTCGCTGGCCAGCCTGGCCAGGTGAGGTCTGCTACAGGGCCACCTGCCTAGTGCTCTGCCATCCCTGGCAGTAGGTGCCAGGGCTTAGCAGTGACCTACAAAAATCACCTGTGCACTTTCTAGATCACTGTCCCTAGTGAGAGGCAAAGCAAAATTGAACTGAAATGTGTTAATCTGGTGAACTGAGTTCTCCCATGCTCCAGCTCTATCCTCCTGAGAGCCATTTCCATTCCTGGAGCCTAGCGGCCTGGGGTTAACCCTTTGTGGGGCACACTGGGGAGTGTCCCCAGGATGACACGGCAGTGCTCTGGGAAATTTCCATGAGACTTCTGTGTGAATCTAATTGAACTTAGCGATGGCTTGGCTTTGCTGGAAGCCCAGATGGGTTTTTTTTTCATTGTGAGGTGCTTGCAGGATGGGCTTTCTGCTGTGGCTTCATTCTCCTTGGGATGCCAGGGAGGGGAATTTCACTGCTGGCCACGCTCAGTAGAGGAGCAGGGCTGTGCAGAGGAGGTATCACTGTACACTGCTGGCTTTGAGGTCAGTTTTGTGTAACTCAGAGCCATTGTACCAAGCTTTCTGCTCTCAAGTGTTTTCTAGGAGGACAGGCAAGGGAAGGGAGGGAAGCCACAGATGCTCCTGTTCAGCAGGCTCTGTCTGGGACCATCCAGACCAGAAGCCAGTTAAACTGGTGATGTCCCTGTGGGCTTCCATGGTAAGCTTACTGCAGAGTCCATGCTGTTCTTCCAGCCCGACCCAGAAAGACTGAGCTGATCCTGATCCATATTTAAGGGAGAGTCTGTCCTGGTTCCAATTCCTTGTGTGCGCATGAGGTGCCGCAAGGCACACGGAGGGGTGCAGGGGGAATTCCCCCAGCATGGCCTTGGCCCATCATAAGCAGGAACCAGACAGAGCTCTGGAGAACGGCCTGACCTGGTACAGCTGAGCTCCATCTGGCCCTGTATCCTGCCTCCATCCGTGCGGACGCTTGGGGACAAGGAGAGGAACAGAATGAGCATGCAGTGATGCTTCCTCCGTGTTTTCCCCCTGCCACCAGCACATTGCAGCTTGGTGGCTTTCAGAGCCAGAGAAAACACTTGGTCTTTCATATATCAGAGTCTCTGAATTTCAGCCTTCATGTGCCTGGATCCTGCAGCAGGTCCTGCACTGTGCAGCACTGCCGTGTACAGCTTTTGTCTCCATGCAGGTAGAGAGGCAACAGGTGCTTCCCCATTTCCCAGCAGGACTAGGGCAGGGATCACCTCCCTGGGCTGGCCACGGGTGAGGCCACACCTTGAATCCTGGGTTCAGATTTGGGCCCCTCGCTCCAAGAAGGACATTGAGGTGCTGAAGCATGTCCAGAGACTGACGATGAAGATGGTGAAGGATATAGAGCACAAGTCTTGTGAGGAGCAGCTGAGGGAACTGGGGTTGTGTAGTCTGGAGAAGAGGAGGCTCAGGGGAGACCTTCTCACTCTCTACAAGGTGGTGGATGGTCTCTTCTGCCAGGGAACAAGTGGTAGGACAAGAGGAAACACACTCAAGTTGTGCCAGGAGAGGTTTAGGTTGGACATGAGGAATGATTTCTTCCCCACCAGGGTTGTCAAGGCCTGGCCCAGGCTGCCCAGGGCAGTGGTGGAGTCACCATCCCTGGAGGGGTTGAAAATTCATGTAGATGTGGTGCTGAGCGACATGGTTTAGTGGTGACCTAGCAGTGCTGGTTAACAATTGGCCTTGATGTTAAAGGTCTCGTGCAATGAAAACCATTCTGTGATTCCATCATTCTGTGATCCTCTGCCCTGTGTGGGGTTTCCCACTTCAGCCTGTTCTTAGGCTGACAATTCCTCACTTGCTTGCTTGTTTCTCACTTAAGCATCCTCATCCTTCTGGTCCTACACTGTCCTCTGTTGTTCCTTGCCAGTGCCAGGGTGATGAGGGCTGTCCCCACGCCCTGCAAGTGTGTGTGAACCTGTCAGGGTTCCCCATTTCCTACAGCATTTCTTTGCTCCTGGGCTGTCCCTCTGTCCTGATGGGGCCAGGAAATCCTTCTCCAGCCACATGGTCCCTCCCAGTTAAAGGACATCACTCAAATCCTTCTCCCCTCCCAGTGCTCCCCGTTGCTGATGAAGAGCTTTCCAGTTGGGAGCTGGACCGTATGCTGGCTGGGAACATGAGCTTCATGAAAGCCTTGCTGCTCAATAGCCCTGTGTTGATCCGATCTCCCTCCAACATGCCCAGGAGAGGAAAGGCCACATGTCCGCAGCTCATCCTTGGGTGTTTTGCTGTCAGGAGCTGCAGTGCTGGGCTTGTGGTTCTGTCATATCTGGTTACTAAGAGGGATGTATCCAGGTTTTACTGGAGGAGGTGGGGAAACTTCGCTTGAAGTCCTCTCTGCCAAGTGGAGTCTTCCTTCTTGCAGCAGAGAGGCCGTGGCTTCCTGCTGGGAGAATGATTTCAGTCCATAAGCTTTCTCCCACAGCAGTGGAAACTTAACTGCTCAGGAAGCATCTTTTCAGAGGGTTGAAATGCTCAAGCCAAGGATGAGATCCCCCCAGCTCTGTCTGGTGCAGCTCTCAACTGTAATGATCCTTTCCCAGCTGATGTGGAATCATTCAGGGCTTTCATGGGGAAGGTGACTACTCCAGGTGGGTTGCTGAGATCAGCAGTGCAATGCCAGCTCCCCTGTCATGCAATGAATCGCTTAGGGCTTTGATTGCCCTACCAAGGTACTGAGCTCCAAAATTAGGTCCCAGGACCAAAAATAACTAAATTAAAACCTATAAATTTTTCTCTTAACAAGCAGAAAATCCCAGGGCTGGAGGCCGAGGGACAGCATGTGCCTGATTCTCATTTAAAAGAGCAGTATCTGTTTGCTTGGTTTAGTACCTCCTGGTTCACCAAAAATGGCATCGTGGAAAACTACCACAAGCACCTAAGTCTGGTACGGCCCCATGTGCCCTCAGGTGTCTGAAGAGGTTGGAGATTGTGTCTTTGGTGTGGGGGTCTGAGAGGCCTCCTTGTCCCATGCTCCCACAGCTCAATCCCATTGGACTTTTGTGTCCTTACCCCCCTTTTCCAGAGGAGCTATAATTGAAGCCAGCCTGGTTTGGCTGCACATGAGTCTCTTGGAGGAGACCTCTGAATCCCAAGGTTGTATAAGCTCTGTGCAAACAATAAAGATCCCTGGGGACCTTTCTGAACAGAAGCATGTCCTGCTGTCCTTGACCTAAATATCCCAGCAGTGGTGAATTCCAGCCCTCTAGTGCCGATGCTCTGGAGCTCTCCTGCGAGCTGGTGGTGGCATTTCAACTCGCCTAATGTCAATAAGTTGTCTCTGTTGAGCAGCTCTGTAAATAACTCAGAAACCAAAAGGGAAGGCTAAAAGCTCCCCTGAGGACCATGAGCTTGGAAAAGAGCAAGGTTCTCACCCAGAAGGGACTGGGGCAGAGTGGCTTGGTTCTGTGTAGTGGGGCTGGTGGGACTCCAGCTGCTGTAGGTTGGGTGGGTTCACTGTTTGCCTGTTGTGTTGGTCAGTCAGGATATTGTCTCATGTGCGTGGTGCATTGGACAGTGGAGTCTTGGCTCCTTCTCACCACAGCGTTGTCTGGCTTTGATGATGCAGTATGATACAGGGAGAAAGTGTCTTAATGCACTCAGGTTTTGGTTGTTGGTCCTATCCTGATGACGAGTGGAAGCTTCCTGAAGGTGAGGAGGCTTTCCCATAGAGGTGATTGTGGGCTCCTGGCTGGAGCATGCCTGAGTTTTTGGGGTAAGGGCATTGTTTCAGTCTTTTTTTGTGAGCAGGACCACCAAGGCATTGCAGCCTTTGAGGTGTGTGTTTGGGAGCCCTAAGGCAGGGGTAGCAGGCCATTGGGAATCACAGATGAACTTCTGCCCACTTTGGGTGTGAAAGAGACCTTCCAGAACTGAATTTGGAGTGTTCTCCCCATGCAACCCAAACACACCTGGGCTGGAAGAAACCCTGAGGTTCGGGTGTGCCCTGAGACCCTCCCTGGGCCATTGCCATGCCTGAGCATGCCCTGAGGCTGGAGCTCAGTGTGACAGTTAGAGAGAATGGGAGTGGATACTGAGGATTACTGATGGCAGGTGTGACTCAAGCTGTAGGAGGGGAAGGGTTTGATATTCAGCATGCTAAACGCTTTGCCAGAGACCTAATTAACTGGAGTGTTCCCTACAAAGGGAGCCTTTATGAAACCCTAGGTGCCTCCAGGACCTCGTAGACAGTGCTGAGAGCTGCACTAAGTGTTCCTCCTGCCTCAGTGCTTCCCCCAGTAAAACCAAGAGACACCAAGTACACCACTTCTGGTGTTTTCATGCCAGAAGATGGTAAATCTGGAGAAGAGGCTGCTTTGCTTCTTGCTTGCAGAAGGAGCACAAACCTGGTATTTTCCACACGTGCAATCCTTGCAGCTTTGGAATCACAGCTTTTCAAAGGGGTTAAACTTTCAACTTGTCTACCTTTTGCTCAGCTGCTCCAACACCCATGTTGAGACCCCAAGGAGCAGAGGGCACGTTTGACCCTCTTCATCTTAAAAGCTGGGTTTTCTCCCTGTGGCTGCAGTCCAGCTCAAGCTGGATGCTCTTTAGGGTGCACAGACCTTCCCATGGCTTGAGGTGGCTTTGCATTTGCATCTGGCCGAGGAGGCAAGCAGGAGGTTGGGAGTGGGGAGCTCTGGAAGTCTGTATTCCAGGGTGCATTGGTGCTGTTGGGTGAATGTGGCCTTTAGGTAGCAACGTGGAGAAGGCTCTACCATCCACCTGCTGCCTGCCCAGCTCAGCTGGTCCTCATCCTGCTTCCCCCATGATGAGCTGCAGCCTGGTGGGGCTGTGTGCAGCCCTATTAGTGCTAGGAAGGCTGGATGCAGGTGGGCCAGAGGTGGATCCTGAGGAGGAAGAGAGGATTTATGATGGTGCAAAGGTCTGGAGGCTGCCAGGGGCCTCGGTGGGTGCCCCAAGCATCACTGGGGCAGGAGGATAGCGGCTGCCAACACAGTGGTGGTACCCAGCAGTCCCATGCTACCTGCAGCAGCAGAGCTGAGCATATTGCAGCTGTTTTGAGGAGACAGGCTGCAAACGCTCCTTTCATCTCATTTCTGCTGTCCTCTTTGCTTACTTGGAAGCCTAGCAAGATGCTCTGAGCCAAGAAATGCTGATGGTGAGCTAGAGAAAGATCTAAACACCGTACCTTGGGTGAGGAGAGACAGGTGGGTTGCAGCATTCAGGAGGTAGGGCCTGTCTTCCACTGTACCTCAAGTCCTGCCAGCGCTGGGCATGAGGAGCTGTGGTGAAGGTGTCTGGCTCAGAGAAATCTGCTTTGAGACAGGGGTTACATAGAATCATCAAATTGTTTTTATTGGAAAAGACCTTTAAGATCACCAAGGCCAACTGTTAATCAGCACTGCCAGGACACCACTGAAACTAAACCATGTCCCTCAGCATAATATCTACATATCTTTTAAACCCCTCCAGGGATTGTGACTCCACCACTGACAATCCTTTTGAGGAAGAAATTTTTCCTTATGTCCAACGTAAACCTCTCCTGGCACAACTCGAGGGTGTTTCCTCTTGCCCTGTCACTTGTTCCTAGACAGAAGAGACCAAACTCCACCTCTCTCCAACCTCCTTTAAGGGAGTTGGAGAGAGCAAAGTGGTCTCCTCTGAGCCTTCTCTTCTCCAGACTACACAACCCCAGTTCCCTCAGCTGCTCCTCACAAGACTTGTGCTCTAGATCCTTCACCACCTTCACTGCCCTTGTCTGGTCACACTGTGACACCTCAGTGTGCTTCTTGGAGTGAGGGGCCCAAAACCGACCCCAGGATTTGAGATGTGGCCTCATCAGTGCCCAGTGCAGGACAACTGTCCCTGCCCTAGTCCTGCCGGCCACACTACTTCTGATCCAAGGCAGGATGCTGTTGGCCTTGGCTACCTGGGCACACTGCTGCCTCAGCTTCAGCTGCTGTTTACAGCACCTCCAGGTCCTTTTCCACTGGGCAGCTTTCCAGCCCCTCTGCCTCAAGCCTGGAGTGGTCATGGAGTTGTTGTGACCCAGGTGCAGGACCCAACACGTGGCCTTGTTGAACCTCATCCCATTGGCCTCGGCCCATCAATGCAGCTTGGGCAAATCCCTCTGTAGAACCTCCGACCCTCCAGCAGATCAACATCCCACCCAACTTGGTGTTGTCTGCAGACTTCCTGAGGGTGCACTAAAGCAGTCCGAGGGGAAGGGCTCTTGGCTGCAGCCTTGCTGCAGTGCTGGGTGTCTTGCAGCCTTCCCAAGCCTCTTGCATGTCAGCATCAGCTTCTATTCCTGAATTTGCCAGAGCCTCCTTGAGTCCTGGCAGTGCTGAGGACATGGGATTAATTATGTTGATGGATGCCACTCGCTCTAGGCTGCTGTCACAGAGCAGCAGCCTTCATCCAAACGTCTGATGGTTGCTCTAGAGGCTGCATGCACTGGCAGAGCTTGGTGCATCTCCCTGGAAGGCCTTGCACGCTGCCTGCTTATTGGTGTTAGGCACACCAACACCTTGTGCCTGATATTCTGTTTTCCTACTTGCTTGGAACTGCATCATTACTTAATGAGATCTTTCCATTCTTGGCAACCTCTTCAGCTTGAGGAAGCTTTCATGCATTGCACAGGACCTCTGACAGTGGTTAAAATCTGGAGCTGGGGTGATTTTTCTCAGCTCCTTCCTGGCAGTGTGACCCCATACAGCATCATTCCCCTCTGTTTTCCCCACTCTAAACAGAGGGGAGGTCTCATGGAGCACAGAGGCTTTCTTCTGCAGTCCAGATGTGCTTATGGGACATGAAAGGATGGCAGAGCTCAGGTAGGGTAGGACTGTTGTAAATACCTCATTCAGGACCAGCTTTGTGGAAGGGACCAGGTCTCCATTTCCTCAGACACTGGCTTGGCAGCCTTGCAGCACCAGCCAGGCTTTCTCCCTACATCATCCCCTTCAGCCTCATCCAGTCCCACTCACCCAGCTTTGGCTGCTGTAGTTGTTTGTCTTCCCCACATGCCTCCACATCTGCATCACTTAACTGGCTTGAAACATTTTCATCAACGCTGCCTAAATAATTCACCTTCCCTAAGAGCAAACAGTCCTGCTGGTCCCAGGGAAAGCTTTCTGGGAATGACAAGTGGCTGGAGGGTGGGTGCTGTAGCAGCCCTTGGTGCTGGTGGTGCCAGCAAGCCTGAGTTCAGCAGTCTGCTCAGCCAAAGAACCATGTCCCCTGTCCCTGGTGGCAGTGGTTGCTGAACCATGCCTAACTCTGCAAAACCCAGGAATCCCAGACTTTCATTGCCCTGCATCCTGAGAGGGCAGGGATCCTGGATCAGAAAGACAAGATGCTCCAGGCTGAAGGGATCAGTTTCCTTAAGTACTTCTGAAAAGTCTTGGGATTTCTTTTTATAGGGAGTAAAAATTCCATTGGGATTAGGCCCATATTAACTTCCAGCCTCTGCACCCCTCAGCCTGCAGCCCTGGGCTGAAGGACAGCTGCTCCCATGCTGCTGTGTCTGTTCCTCAACTTTTGCTTTCCAGAAACACTGGGTGAAGAGGAACTTGGTGAGCTGTCCTAGTTCTCTTACAAAACATTCAACGAAAATGCTTGGCATTTGGTTCCTGCTCTTGGCTTGTGTCCAGCTGGAGCTAGAGCTGTTCCATCTGAGGATGGAAGTGTGTTGAGCTGAGTGCCCGCAGAGGAAAGGGTTACTGTACTGCCATTTTTGCATCACTTGGCTCATCTTGTGTCACCAACCCATGGAGCTGGAAATCCTGGAATAAGAAAGGTCCAGAAATCTGTGTGTGGGGCTCAGCGTGTGGCTTGACCTTCAGACATCCACCCTGCACACCAGAGCCAGCTGTGCCTCAGCCAGCCTAGCTCAAGTGGCACTGCTGCCTCTCCTGGAATACATCCTGATGACACCACCACCTCATCTCGGGTATTTCCTGGTGACACTGCCACCTCTCCTCCAGTATCTCCTGGTGACACTGCTACTTCTCCACATGTCCCAAAGCCCTCTCACTGCCATCAGGGCTCTGACCCCCCATGAGGGGAGCAGCTTCAGTACCGGTGACAGCACAGCTGTGTGGTGCAGCTACTAGGAGGGGAAAACAGATCGGCTGCTTCTCAACAGTGCATTGTTAAAGGTTTCACCTCCCCCAAAATGACACATTGCGAGCAAAAATAGAACAAGACAGAACACACAGACCCACCCCCACCATCCCCACCACCCGGCAGCCAAGTGCACGTGGTGCCAAACCCTTGGGTTTAAAAGCTGATGTGTTTTCACCCTCCCTTTTGTCAGTCCTGCCACCTCCTGCCCCAGCCCAGTGGACTCTTCAGCATCCCAGTGAGCTGACCATCATGCTGGGAGGATCCAACCTGCACTGTGCTCTAGATCTCCATCTTCACCTGGTGGCTCTGGCCAGTGATGGTGTTCATGCAGGAAATCCTCTCACCTGCTGCATGATGGTGCTGTCAGAAGTGGCACAGGGGTCAGACTTGGCCAGGAGAGCCACCTCCAGAGTGGCAGCACAGCTCAGCTCAGCTCACTGTGACTGAGGCCATCTCCTGCGGACAAACAGCAAAGGAAGCTGCCTTCTAACCGGGAAGCTGGGTCCAATTTCTTGAGTGCTGCCAGCATGTGCTAAGCACAGTTGGACCAGGCAAGGATCGGGCTGGAAAACCTCCAGGAAAGGAAGAGTTGCTTCAGGAGATGGTGAAGCTGTCAGCCACTTGTCAGAGGTTCCTAATGAGGCTGAGGCATGCGTTCATCACCCTGAATTCTTGTTTGCTGAAGAGCAGGCAGATAAACTTGCAGGGGAATTTACCAAGGTCTTTGGGAGTTCCCCCTGTGATCCTGTTCTGGGGCACAGAGTCAGCCTATTGGTTTCATACCCAAGGATTGTGAACATCAGGAGCAGAGATTGGTGGTGGTGACTTGTGGGAAGGTCTGAATGGGTTCAGGCTGGTATTAGGAAAAAGAGAGGAGCAGAGAAGTGATGGCACCAGTCCTCATGGCTCTGGGACAAGTGGAAACTTGTCCCTGCTTGAAGCCAGCTGAGCAGAGGGATGGTTTGACTGGGACATGTGTTGGCAGCCAGCCCAGGAGGGCTCTGGGGACAAGGCAGCATGGGCAGAGCTCATCCTGGCAAGCTGCACATGGAGGCAGAGGTGGCTGTGAAACATCCCTCTTGTCACCTGCACTGCTCCACTTACAGCACAGAGGGAGCGAGGACAGAGCTGTCCCATGGGGGATAGCTGGGCCTGGCAGGAAGAGGCTTTTGCTTGTTCAGTAGTGATGCCATGCAGAGAGGAGTGTGCAGAGCAAGTCCTGCCTCAGTTTTCCTATGGAGATAACCCAGTTAACACCACTGTTACCCAGGGCTGTTGTGAAGCTGCTCGTGCCCTCACAGGACAAGGAAATCATTCTCATTGAACTCTTGTGAGGGGTAAAACATCCAGGATGAAACTGGTCAGGGTCTGCTTGTCCCCAGCACTTTTGTCCCAAGGAAGAGACACAATGAGGACAGATGCAGTGGCAGCAAGGAGCTGCCTCAGGACTGTGTTTATCCATGCTGTGGCCACGAGGCATTTGTAGCTGGTGTCTTACCCCTGCTTGCCTTTGTGCTGATGGGTTTTCTCCCATTTTTGATGCTCTGCATCTGCTTTAACAAGCCTTGGCTGGGCATGGGCTTGTGCCTCCCCTGTAGCCTTTGAATTTTTCCTGGGGAAGGCTGGGAGGGGAATGGCCTGGAAATAATTAGAATCATGGAATGGTTTGGGTGGGAAAGGAACTTTCAAGGTCATTTAGTCCCACCCCTCTTCAGTCATCAGGGGCATCTTCAACTGGATCAGATTGCTCAGAGCCCCAACCAACCTAACCTGGAATGGTTACAGGGGTGAGGCATTTCTCTGGGCAACCTGGGCCAGTGTCTCACCACCCTCAGGGTAAAACATTTCTTTCTTCTTTCTAGTCTAAATCTCCTTTTACTTTCAAACCATCACCCCTTGTCCAATCACAACAGGTCCTGCTAACAGGTCCCCATCTTTCTTGTCAGCCCCTTGAAGTACTGAAAGGCTGCACTGATGTCTCCCTGGAGCCTTCCCCAGGCTGAACAACCCCAACTCTCTCAGCCGGTCCTCACAGCAGAGGGCTTCCAGCCTGGATTGTTTTCATAGTGTGCTCTGGACCTGCTCCAACAGGTCCATATCTGTCCTGTGCTGAGGACTCCAGAGCTGGATACAGCCATTTAGCAAACAGTTCTTGTCTGGTTCTTTTCTAGCCCTCAGGGAGCTGATGATGTTTGGGATGGCGACTCCCAGCTGACATGCCTTCTTCCCTCTGGTGTCTTGCTGGCAGGTTTGGTAGAAGGTTGGTGAGCTCTGCCTTGGCCCGTGCAGTTAGCAGAGCTTGTCATGGAAGGAGGGTGCAGTTGAACCAAAGGATGCTGCAGGCAGAAGTGTGAGGTATCAAAAAACCCCACAAGCAACTGCCCCTGAAGGTCGCAGAGGAGCAGAAAATCCCACACATCTTAGAAGGAATTACTTTCTTACAAGGTAAAAAAACCAGCATGTTTTAAACCCCAGTCAGGTTGGTGCTCCAATGCACACACTTGCTGGAGCCTGAGGGAGTCAGAGTAGAGGGCAGGAGCCTTGTGTACCTGTGCTGTTCCCGGGCAGACCCCGTGAAGTGAGGGCACATAACCAGCCAAGCTGCTCTGGGCAGCACACAGATCCTCACCTGGAGGAGAAACATCACTCCTGTCTGCCTGAGGCTGGTGGAGGATGATGCCCCGAGAGTGGGGTCGGGTGCCGCTGCTAGGCTGGCTGGACAGGACGTGGGGGCCAGTGAGGACCTGGAGGCACACGAGAAGATGCTCGGGTACACACCACCTCATTTCAACCCCTTTGCTTACCGCGGGCTGTGATCAGGACCCACCCCCATCCGTCGGTCGCCTGCCCCGTTCCCCCTCTCGCCCTCCAGCCTTTTCGAGTCCTACAATCCGGGGGCGGTTGGGAAACCGACAGCTGGAGCCAACCCGCGCCAGCGCCGGCTCCGCGCTGCTATGCCAACCCCGTTTCCATGGCAATGGGCACCCAATGGGCGACAGCTAGGCAAGACCAAGATGCCCGAAAAAAAGTGACGCGGTGCACCCCCAAAGCGGCAGCACGCGGCCGGGAGGCCGCAGCTACTGCCGGTGGCCGGTGCTGCCCCGGGAAAGCGCGGTGAAACCAGCTAGGGTGCGGGTGGCTGTGGGATGTGCTTACAGCTCCTCTGACAGCACCTTCCGACCGTCTCAAGAGTTGAACTTAATTAAAATCGATGGCTCTTACGTAATCCTCCGGGCGCCGCGGTGCGGGAAGCCACCCCCAGCCAGTGCTGGCAAGGGCCCCTCGCTGTGGGGGTGTCAGGAAAGCGGTGGCCACAGCGGGGGCGTGGTCCCCGGGGCCGGCTGCCCCTCGGGGCTGCTCGTCACTGTCCCCCCCCTTATGTAAGTTGCTGCAGCTCCGTGTTTGTACAGCTACAGATTGAAGACAGGTGCGTATCAAAACATGTGAAAATAACTGCCTTTTGTTAGCACCGCAGCTATCTTTGGAGATGAGATTGTGTTTGAAAGCCCTCACTAGGAGATCTCGATGGAGTGGAACCTCAGCCTGCTATCAGTTTAAAGGGACATGGGTGTGGTGGAGATTGATGATTGCTTATTGATCTGATAAACCACATCCTACCCCTGCAACTGCCTCCTGAGATTTCTGCAGCTGGAAGTTGCAGTGTTTCACTCAAAGTGTGGTTCATGACCCACTTGTTCGGTTGCCCCTTTCCAGAGCCATGCTGGGCTGGCTCTTCAAACATTCATCTCCATAGCTCCGTCACCTCTGTGTCAGCAGCTGTCCCAGTCACGGCAGCTACTGGACAACCAGCTCTCTTCCTTCGTGGTGAACCCTGATCACAGTGAAGGGCCATTACCTCTGTAGCCACAGCAGTGGCCCAGGAGGCTGTAGGACTGTGCTGTGGTTGTCCCTCTGTACTGGGCACTGGTTAGAGTGCATCTCAAATCCTGGGTTCAGTTTTGGGCCCCTTACTACAAGAAGGGCATTGAGGTGCTGGAGTGTGTCCAGAGAAGGGCAACAAAGCTGATGAAGGATCTAGAGCACAAGTCTTGTGAGGAGCAGCTGAGGGAACTGGGAAGGTCTGGAGAAAAAGAGGTTCAGGGGAGACCTCACTCTCTCCAGCTCCCTGAAAGGAAGTTGGAGCAACATGGTGGTTGGTCTCTTCTCCCAAGTAACAAGTGGTAGAACAACAGGAAACAGCCTCAGGTTACACCAGGAGAGGTTGTTAAGAACAATTTCTTCCCTAAAAGGGGTGTCCAACCCTGGCCCAGGCTGCCCTGGGCAGTGGTGGATTCACCATCCCTGGAGGGGTATAAATGTTGCATAGATGGGACATGGTTTAGTGGTGATCTGGCAGTGCTGTTAACAGTTGTCTTTTCCAGCCTAAACCATCCTATGACTCTATTCTAGGAGATGGCTCCAGAGCATGGCAGTGTCCCCTGCTCCAGTGAAAATGGGTGTGGTGTGAGCAGCAAGGAGGTAGAGGGAAAGAGGAACCCTGCATCCAAGCAGAGTTAGCCACAAAGGTGCCCTGAGCCAGCCAAGGAACAGCTCTGCACCTTTTGGGCAGTCAAATTGCTGTGTGCCTCACCAGTTGTCCCATTAGCAGCCTGACTTGCATTGCATCACACTGGGGAGTGGGGTGTGCTGGTCACCTGAAATGGTGAGGGCTGAGGCCCCTCTGTGTCCTGGGGCTGCTGACCTGAGCCTACTCTATTCCTAGATAGGGCCAGCAGCAAGGGAAGGGCTGGGCATTGGCCTGAAGTGTTGGGGATGCTCACAGCATGGCCAGGCAGAGGCTCTCCCCTCCCTTTCTGCCACTTGGACCCTGGTCTTAGTTTCTTGCTCTCTCCAGGCTCTGATCTCTCTGACACTCAGCATGTCACCCCTTTTTTCTCTCCTAGGAGACAGGAGCAGTTCCAGACAAACCCTGACAGCTACAATGGAGCAGTGAGAGAGAACTATGCCTGGTCCCAAGACTACAGTGACCTGGAGATTAAAGTGCCTGTGCCCAAGCACATCGTGAAAGGCAAGCAGGTACAATGCTGTTAACAGTGGGTCTTCCAGCATCTCTCTTTCCCTCAGGGTGCCCTTTCCTGGGAAGCTATGTTTGGAGTCAGGTTCTTATTCCTTCACACTCAAGGAGCAGGATGCGGTTGTGCCTTTTTCCCCAGTGATGGTTGTGTGGCTGGTGGGGACCAACAGTCCCAGCCTGGCCACATTCCTGCTGTAACCACAGTGTCCTGTTGCTCTGAGCCCAGCAGGTTTCCCTGGCACCACTTGGTCCTTTCTGCACTTGTCTCCACTTCCACTGATTTTCGTGGGTTTCTGAGCCTGGCTGCTGATGGACACTCCTTCCCTGGTCACTCTCTGGTTTGGATTGTCTCCTGCCTTTGCAAGGAACAGCTCCTCTGGCACTCAGGAACTGGAGCAGGCACAGCCTGGGTGAGACCTGACCTGCTCTGGGTGGAATGGGGCTGGGGCTGGGTGACAGGCTGTCGCCAGACCCTCTCCCCAGCTGCCTGTGTGGGCAGGGAGGTCTTACCTCCCTCCTTGGCTCAGGCAGGAACTTTCTTTCTCTGCTGGTGGCCACAAATGGTCATGCTATTTTTTCCTTTGCCACTTCAGTTTTGGGCCCCTCACTCCAAGAAAGACATTGAGGTTCTGGAGTGTGTCCAAAGAAGAGCAACGAGGGTGGTGAAGGGTCTGGGGGATAAGTCTTATGAGGAGCAGCTGAGGGAACTGGGGTTGTTTAGCCAGGAGAAAAGGAGGCTCAGGGGAGACCTTCTCACTCTCTACAGCTCCCTGAAAGGAGGCTGGAGTGAGGTGGGAGTTGGTCTCTTCTCCCAGGTAACAAACAATAGGACAAGCGTAAACAGCCTCAGGTTGTGCCAGGGAAGGTTTAGGTTGGATGTGAGGAAAAATTTCTTGCCTGAAAGAAGTGGTTATCATTGGAGCAGTCTGCCTAAGGAAGTGATGGAGTCACCATCCCTGGAGAGGTTTAAAAGTTTTGTAGATGTAGTGGTAAAGGACATGGTTTAGTGGTGACCTGGCAGTGCTGGTCTCAATGATCTTAAAGGTCTTTTCCAATCTAAACCAAAATGATTCTGTGATTCTATGATTCTGTTCCCTCCCCCACAGTGAGGGGCTTGAGAGGAGTTTGCCCATGGCTGGTGTTAGTTGGACCCAGAAATTTGAACTCTCCTCTTTTTTCCCCAAGTGCTGCCCTCCCCATGGCCGATCCAGTATTTTTCCATTTGAGAAGTCCATGTTCCCCCACCTCCTGTTCTCCTCTGCTTCCAGGGAGGCTGAGATGAGCACGCTTGGGTTTGTTCACTGGCTCCAGCCTACACAGTTCCTCATCATGCCAAAGGAGCGTAATTGGCAGCAGCAGCCTGGACTGAAGGGGTGAGGGAGCAAACGGCTGCCACGGGGACAGCAGGGGACCAGGAGATGCATCCCTCCCCGTGGGTCTCTGAAACAAACCCAGGCTGTTTCTTGGAAGGGTTCAGGGGCATCCAGACGGATGTTCCATCCCCCTGCATCATATGGCAATCACAGTGCCTCTCCCTGCCCAGGAAAGTGCTCTTTGTGCCAGGGGAATGGTTGTCCTTGCAAAAAAAAAACCCACATCAGGCTTTGTCTGCCCTGTCCTTTGCCACGCAGAGGTGCAAGGGCCTTGAGGATGCTTGGAGGAGCTGGGATGGGACCTTTACTTGACTAAAGCTGGAGAGAGCCCCTGTATGGCAGGGTGGTGGTCACTGGGGCAGCTCCTTCCCAGGCAGCTCTGCCTGCCCTAGCTCCTGTTCCTGCCTACACTGCCCTCTCGGGGTAATCAATCCTTCAGATGTGGGACTTCCTTATCCTTGTGGGCCATCTCCTGATGTTTGGTTCATACATAGCTCCTCTTGGCAGCCAACTATTCATTTTAAAGTCATTCTTTAAACCTCTTCCAGCCCTGGGGGCCTGGAAGCAGATAAGCTGGGTCACAGGACAAAGCAGGGTGGTTCAGAGCCATTTTAAAGTTTGATGGTCTTCAGATTTATTGCTGCTGGGTTCCTACCTCCTGTTGGTGTGTTCCCTTACATCCACCACACAGCTTAATCTTTCTAAAACATTACCAGGTTTTGGGCTTCTAACTGCCAAGGCAAGGTTAAAAATTTCCCTGTTTGGTCCCTGGGCTCCGAGCGCACTCAGCTCTAATGCTGCTCAAAATCTTCCTTATGACACTTCTTTGGATTCAGGCTGTTGCTATGGCACAATTTTGCTCAGGCAAGCTTAAGGTTTCCTTGTATGGAGCTCCAAAAAGGTGTCCATGGAGAGGAAATGGGCAATGGGGTAGGTGGGAGTATCTTCCTTGGTGCTCTCCACCTCTCTGATCTACTTACAGGCACAACAGGGGCCCATGGAGCTGAGTGCTTCCCAAGCACTTAGAGATAATGCCAGCAAGCCTCTGTCTTTGCCTGGCTCACTGGAGATGAGCTAGATTCCTTCCTAGGTTTGTGTTTGCCTATTTGATTTGCGTGGGTGGGTGTGGGCGGTTTAGCATGCACAGAAATCACTGTGGTGGGAAGCCACGGCGCAGAGCCGAGATCTGGCGAGCACCAGGCAAGCCAGGCCTTTTAGGGGGCACAGGGACTCATGGGGAGCAGTGCATGGTGGGGGACAAACAGCCTCAGGGAGCCCTCCTTGTGGCTGCACTCCCAGCACAGCCTGTTTCCTGTAGGATCATCCTTGGCATCCCCTGAGCTGTGCCCAGTTCTGGCAAAGCCCAGCCGGGTGTGCCCTGAGCACGGCACAGTGGGACAGTTCAGGGAGCAGACGGAGGAAGGACAGCCCCTTGGAGATCCCATTCTCCCTCCCCACTGAGGTGGTAATGCAGAGCACAGACAGCTTTTCCCTCAAGGCACTTGAGAAGGAGCTGCTGCCCACATGTGCCAAGCTTTGTGTTCACTAGTCACCACCACACACACAATAGGCACCACCACANGCAACGAGGGTGGTGAAGGGTCTGGGGGATAAGTCTTATGAGGAGCAGCTGAGGGAACTGGGGTTGTTTAGCCAGGAGAAAAGGAGGCTCAGGGGAGACCTTCTCACTCTCTACAGCTCCCTGAAAGGAGGCTGGAGTGAGGTGGGAGTTGGTCTCTTCTCCCAGGTAACAAACAATAGGACAAGCGTAAACAGCCTCAGGTTGTGCCAGGGAAGGTTTAGGTTGGATGTGAGGAAAAATTTCTTGCCTGAAAGAAGTGGTTATCATTGGAGCAGTCTGCCTAAGGAAGTGATGGAGTCACCATCCCTGGAGAGGTTTAAAAGTTTTGTAGATGTAGTGGTAAAGGACATGGTTTAGTGGTGACCTGGCAGTGCTGGTCTCAATGATCTTAAAGGTCTTTTCCAATCTAAACCAAAATGATTCTGTGATTCTATGATTCTGTTCCCTCCCCCACAGTGAGGGGCTTGAGAGGAGTTTGCCCATGGCTGGTGTTAGTTGGACCCAGAAATTTGAACTCTCCTCTTTTTTCCCCAAGTGCTGCCCTCCCCATGGCCGATCCAGTATTTTTCCATTTGAGAAGTCCATGTTCCCCCACCTCCTGTTCTCCTCTGCTTCCAGGGAGGCTGAGATGAGCACGCTTGGGTTTGTTCACTGGCTCCAGCCTACACAGTTCCTCATCATGCCAAAGGAGCGTAATTGGCAGCAGCAGCCTGGACTGAAGGGGTGAGGGAGCAAACGGCTGCCACGGGGACAGCAGGGGACCAGGAGATGCATCCCTCCCAACGGGTCTCTGAAACAAACCCAGGCTGTTTCTTGGAAGGGTTCAGGGGCATCCAGACGGATGTTCCATCCCCCTGCATCATATGGCAATCACAGTGCCTCTCCCTGCCCAGGAAAGTGCTCTTTGTGCCAGGGGAATGGTTGTCCTTGCAAAAAAAAAACCCACATCAGGCTTTGTCTGCCCTGTCCTTTGCCACGCAGAGGTGCAAGGGCCTTGAGGATGCTTGGAGGAGCTGGGATGGGACCTTTACTTGACTAAAGCTGGAGAGAGCCCCTGTATGGCAGGGTGGTGGTCACTGGGGCAGCTCCTTCCCAGGCAGCTCTGCCTGCCCTAGCTCCTGTTCCTGCCTACACTGCCCTCTCGGGGTAATCAATCCTTCAGATGTGGGACTTCCTTATCCTTGTGGGCCATCTCCTGATGTTTGGTTCATACATAGCTCCTCTTGGCAGCCAACTATTCATTTTAAAGTCATTCTTTAAACCTCTTCCAGCCCTGGGGGCCTGGAAGCAGATAAGCTGGGTCACAGGACAAAGCAGGGTGGTTCAGAGCCATTTTAAAGTTTGATGGTCTTCAGATTTATTGCTGCTGGGTTCCTACCTCCTGTTGGTGTGTTCCCTTACATCCACCACACAGCTTAATCTTTCTAAAACATTACCAGGTTTTGGGCTTCTAACTGCCAAGGCAAGGTTAAAAATTTCCCTGTTTGGTCCCTGGGCTCCGAGCGCACTCAGCTCTAATGCTGCTCAAAATCTTCCTTATGACACTTCTTTGGATTCAGGCTGTTGCTATGGCACAATTTTGCTCAGGCAAGCTTAAGGTTTCCTTGTATGGAGCTCCAAAAAGGTGTCCATGGAGAGGAAATGGGCAATGGGGTAGGTGGGAGTATCTTCCTTGGTGCTCTCCACCTCTCTGATCTACTTACAGGCACAACAGGGGCCCATGGAGCTGAGTGCTTCCCAAGCACTTAGAGATAATGCCAGCAAGCCTCTGTCTTTGCCTGGCTCACTGGAGATGAGCTAGATTCCTTCCTAGGTTTGTGTTTGCCTATTTGATTTGCGTGGGTGGGTGTGGGCGGTTTAGCATGCACAGAAATCACTGTGGTGGGAAGCCACGGCGCAGAGCCGAGATCTGGCGAGCACCAGGCAAGCCAGGCCTTTTAGGGGGCACAGGGACTCATGGGGAGCAGTGCATGGTGGGGGACAAACAGCCTCAGGGAGCCCTCCTTGTGGCTGCACTCCCAGCACAGCCTGTTTCCTGTAGGATCATCCTTGGCATCCCCTGAGCTGTGCCCAGTTCTGGCAAAGCCCAGCCGGGTGTGCCCTGAGCACGGCACAGTGGGACAGTTCAGGGAGCAGACGGAGGAAGGACAGCCCCTTGGAGATCCCATTCTCCCTCCCCACTGAGGTGGTAATGCAGAGCACAGACAGCTTTTCCCTCAAGGCACTTGAGAAGGAGCTGCTGCCCACATGTGCCAAGCTTTGTGTTCACTAGTCACCACCACACACACAATAGGCACCACCACACACACAATGGGCACCACACACACAATGGGCACCACCACACACAGTGGGCACCACCACACACACACAATGGGCACCACCACACACAATGGGCACCACCATATGTCCACATGAATCCACTCAGACATCGCTGTCCATGCAGGGCAGGTCAGGGCTTTCTGACAGTGTGTTCTTTGCTCCTGTTCCCTGACACTGCTCCTAATGGGCTGACATCCCAGGAGAGGCCTTTTTGCCAGCAGCAGGTAGAAGCAAGTTTTGTGGTTGCTTCTCGCACTGACTGCTTGTGCAGCAAAGTGGCTGGCTTAAGGCTGCCTAGTTTGAATCTCTTCTTCCATTTGGCTTTCTCCACTCCCTCTCCTAACATTTGAGAGAGACAGCATGGTGACAGCATGAGACAGCATTGAGAGAGGGCAGGTGCGGCCTGACCAACCCAGTGGCCTTCTGCGATGGAGTGGCCATATCAGTGGACAAGGGAAGAGCTATGGATACCATCTATCTGGAATTCTGCAAGGCCTTTGACATAGTTTCCCACAACATCCTTCTCTAAATTGGAGAGAGATGGATTTGATGGGTGGACTGTTCAGTGGGTAATGAGTTGGTTGAATGGTCACATCCAGAGGGTAGTGGTCAGTGGCTCAATATCCAGATGGAGATCGTAACAAGTTGTGTCCCTCAGGGGTCCATACTGGGACCAGTGCTGTTTAATATCTTCATCAGTGACATGGACAGCAGGATCAAGTGCACCTTAAGCAAGTTTGCAGATGACACCAAGCTGAGTGGTGTGGTTGACATGCCTGAGGGACAGGATCCATCCAGAGGGAGCTGGGCAAGCTTGAGAGGTGGACTAGGTGAACCTCATGAGGCTCAAAGAAACTGAGGGCAAGGCCCTGCACCTGGGTTGGGGGCAATCCTTGATATCAAGACAGATTGGGAGATGTGATTGAGAACAGCCCTGCGGAGAGGGACCTGGGGGTACTGGTTGATGAAAAGCTTGACATGAGGCAACAATGTGTGCTTGCAGCCCAGAAGGCTAAACAAATCGTGGGCTGCATCAAAAGAATCATGGCCAGCAGGTCAAGGGAGGTGATTCTGCCTCTGTGCTCTGCTCTGGTGAGAACTCACTGGGAGTACTGCATCCAGCTCTGGAGTCCTCAGCATAAGAAACATGAACCTGTTGGAGCAGGTCCAGAGGAGAGCCACAAAAATGATCAGAAGGTTGAATCACCTCTCCTATGAGGAAAGGCTGAGAGAGTTGGGGTTGTTCAGCCTGGAGAAGAGAAGGCTCCAGGGAGACCTTACTGTGGCCTTCTAGTACTTAAAGGGAGCCTATAAGAGAAACAGACAGTATTTTTAACAAGGCTCGTTGCAATGGGACAAGGGGTAATGGCTTTAAGCTAAAGGAGGGAGCTTTAGACTGGATATAAGGAGGAAATTTTTCATGATGAGAGTGGTGAAGCACTGTTCCAGGTTGTTCAGAGAGGTGGTGGATGCCACATCCCTGGAAACATTCCAGGTTAGGTTGGAGAGGGCTCTGAGCAACCTGATTTGGTCATAGGTGCCCCTACTGACTGCAGGGACATCGGAGTAGATGACCTCTAAAATTACCTTCGAACTCTGGCCTTCCTATGAGTCTATGATTCTCATGCCTCACTGGCCCTAGAGCCACCTCAAGAATGTCCCTCAGCCCCACCAGGTCTCTTGTGCAACCTCCTTGGAATAAAATGCCTCTCACATTTGGTTGCTTCTGTCACCGTGGATCCCACAGCCACAATTCTGCCTCTGTGCCTTCCATATCTTCAGCCTCTCTGGCCCTCCACACCCCAAGGAAGCCCCCCAAGAAGGTGACTTCCCCTTGCTTTCTTCCCCTTGATCCTTTCTGGGCAGGCCCTATGCCATGCTGAGAGCTCAGTGTCAGCAGCTTGCACCTGGGGACCAGGGCAGTCAATGGTGGAGGAGAGCAGAGCCTCAGCCCTGGGCTGGAGGAAGCTGCCTTATGCTGCAGCCTCTCTGGAGGTGTTACCTGTCCAGAAGGTGCTGCTTTCACAGAGGCCATCTTCAGGCACATGCCAGGTGAAAGCCAGATCTCCTCTACCATCTGGCAAAGCTGGAGCTCACATCCCTTCCCTGATGCCCTACAACCGCAGTCCTCCTCCAGCCGTTGGTGTCAGAACTCAGTCCTGGTGCCACCCTGTGCTGGGCAAAGCCAGAGCCCACCTCCCTTCCCCAGTCCCCTGCCACTGTGGTCCTGCTCCCAGCTGTCAGAGCTCAGTCCTGCTGTCACCATGCGCTAGGCCTCCTCTGTTTCTGTCAAAGCCCTGGGAGGTCCCTGGCACATGCAGGAGTTTGTGGGCTTTATCTGGGTGGTTAGCTGCAGACGTGGTGCCCTCACCAGCTGGAGAAGCTTTGCCTGTGTCTTGCCTGCGTGGAGCTAGTGAGCCACTGGAAATCTCCTAGGTAATGGATAATGTAATAACATTTCAAATGAGATCTGCAGAGCAGGAGGAAAATCTGGGGGAACTCTGGGAGAGAATGCAGGCAAATCTCACCGCAGTCTCCTCCTCTTGGGCCAGAGACAGGGCAGCACTGGGGCCCACAACCCTGCCCCTTCCCAGCCAGGTCCTCTCTCACTCCCCTCCCTGGCTCGGGCTGTGCTGGCAGCAGCTCAGAGCTGAAGGGGAAAGGAGGAAGCATATGGTCTCTCCAGAGAGTGAGGGTAGTGTGTCCATGCTGTGAAGTTGCAGCTTGTCTCTGCCTCCCCAGGGGACAGCCATGTCACCTCGGCAGCAGGTCAGACCAGGGTTCCCCATATGGCTGCTGCAGGCAGAGCTGGCACTGTTCCTGGGGACAGAGCTGCCTTGTCCGCTCACCCCCACAGTGGGGAGATGGGGAGCCATGCTGCAGTGTCCGTTCTTGCACACCCCATGGGAGGCCTGGGCCGAGCCCAGCACTGATGGTGGTGGAGGCAGAGCCAAGGAGCTTCCATTGTGGTGCAGCACAAGGAGAATGAGCCACTGCAGCCCATCCTATTGTAGAAATCCCCAAACTGCACCCACTCAGCAGGGAAGCACTCAGGGAGACACACACGCATGTCCAGCTCATTACAGTGACAGCTGGGCACCCACTGTGCTCCTAAAGAGCTCGGTCACAGCATATGGGGTGTCCAACCTTTGAGCACCATACGAAGGTGACTTGTAGTGTTGCTGGTTTTCTCCGTGGGTAAACTGAGGCATGGGGCAGTCATGGTGGGAGACCTAGCTGCCTCAAATCCTTCAAGGGCTCCATCTGCTAGGTCCTGCTGCCTTCCATTCCCCGAAGAGGTTTCCTTTCTCCTCTGATCTGTTGCTGTTTGCTCTGAGATGACAGCGGGATTCCCACCCTCCTGCTACGTGCAGGTCTGAAAGCTCTTCTCTCTCTCATCCCCAGCAAGTGCACTTGACCCCGCACCTGAACTAAGCACAGCAAGAACGCAAGCAGGAACCTTCCTGATGATTTTTTCTCTCCCTCCGCATTTCCAGGTGTCTGTGGATATCAGCAGTGGTGCCATTCGCGTCGCAGTGCTGGAGGGGAGCAGCCAACGCATCCTCATGGAAGGGAAACTCACCCACAAGATCAACACGGAGAGTTCCCTTTGGAGCCTGGAGCCAGGGAAGTGTGTTTTGGTAAGGGCAGCCTGTGCCAGCCATTTCTCTGCACTTGAGCTTGACCTGGCAAACCACAGCAGCAGGAAGTTTAAGACAGATCTGGACATGTCTGGCTTTCCCCATCCAAGGTCCAGCTCGCTGTGCCTCAGCCTATGCACCATGCCCTTCCCCCAGCTCCTGCCCTGCCCTGCCCTGCTGGGCAAGTGGCAGCAGGGTGCTGGCAGAGCAGCATGTCCATTGGGTTGGATGAGGAGGGTTCCCAGGCTTAAGTCTGTGGTGGTGGGAGCATGTCTGTTATCTGGAGGTGGTCACTATCCCCTGATCCTGCCCCATGGGGTCTGCCAGCAGAGAGAGGCTGTGGCACTGCACTGTGGGGCTGGTGCTGTGTCCCATCCTTCCTGCCTCTGACTCTCCTGGCCTTGGTCCTACCACAGCACTCTCGCAGATGCCTGTTTCCTGCCTTTCATTTTTCTCCTGCCTGAGGTTTTGTGCTTACCCTGTTTGAAGTGGTCACTGTGGCTACTTCTTTGTTTGCCTTTAGCTGGCACCATGGCTCACTGTTTGCCTGCCACCCCAGTACCACAGATCCTCCCTGTCAAGGTCATTTGGGAGCTGTTGGCTGCCCAGTAGTGGTTTCCTGGTTTGTTCCCAGCCTCATCACTCATTTCTGTTGTGCTCCAGATGTCCAGGATGAGAGTGTGAGTTCTGCTGGCCCAGGGCTGTGTCCACAGCTGAAGCTGTACTGAGGGCTGTGTTGCTGCCCATCAGCCTGAGAGTGTCAAACAGTTGCTAAACTCCTGTGCAAGTTTTGAGGCCAGGATTGTGCTGGGAGTGGAGATTTGCCACATGTGGCCATCTTTGCCCTCTCCTTTTCCATCTGGAGGCTTTCCCAAAGAGTTTCAGGAGTCTCAAGGCTGTTGGAAGCGTCAGAAGGGGATGCCAACTGCTTGGGGCAGGCAGTTACTACTCCTCCTGCAAAGCAGGGAGTGTGCTTCTAGCCTTCCACCTGATGTCATGAGGGTGGCAGCAGCCAGGCACCTAAAGCCAAGCCCCCACAGCTGGAAATCAAGTGGGAATGTGCTTCCTGAGGCAGAAGTACTGAGGGTGGTGTGTGAAGCTGCATGGGCAACACATGCCCACTGCAGGATAGCAGACTAATACCCAAAGGGTGAGGTTCCTGCAAGAGAGAGGAGCTTCTCCAACTCGGTTACCATTGAAAGGATGTGAAAAAGGAGGCAGAGGTATCGTTAACCTGCATTCATCAAATGTTTATAAACTGGATGATCTGGGAAGAGAAACAATCCTGGGAAGGAGTGAACCCACTCGAGAGGGTGGCTGCTCCGCAGGTGGATGGGAGTCTCCAGTGGGTGTTCCCAGGATCAGCATGGGAGGCAGGACTGGGAATGGTGCACAGGTGGAGCAAGCCTTGGGGCCTTCTGGAGCTGCCATGGGCAGCGTGGGGAGCAGCCCCAATGCCTCCAGCCGTAGAACTGGGTCTTGCCTCAAATTAGCACTAGCACAGGATTGTGAGGATCTCCAGCTGGCTGCCAACATATTGATGGTGGGATGAAATTTCACTTGAAGAATTGTAAGGTAACTGGAGCAGAGTGAGTAATTCTCACCCAAGAGCATCTCCTTTTTCCGTGCACAGAGTAGCCAAAAGCAGTTTGCAACTCCTCCCGATTCATTCATCAGGAGACACTCGGCCATGTGCTAATGAATTGCTTTGTTTAGCACCAGGAGGGGACTGGGTGGGAGCTGTTTGGGCTTGGCTGGAGGATGGTGGGGAGTACAGGCCCCTTCTGTACCTTAGTTTGTGGATCCACATGTTGTGCAGCTCCATGTGGAGTCCAAACGCAATCGTCGGGCATGTCTCCATCCTGCAAGATGCTATGCAAGGTGCCACCTGGCTTTGCTCCCCAGGACCCATGGGACAGGATTCCCCCAGCATACTGGGGACATGGCCAAAACTGAACTCACCTGGTGCCAGCACTAGAACCATCTGAGGAGATCTTGGCCACCTTGATTACTGCTTGGGGCACATCAGCAACTCTGTCCGGAGCAAAACCTGTGCACCGGTGTTTTCATGGTCTGCATGAGGCTGTCCTGCAGACAGAGCTTGAGCCATGTGCTGAGGAGGTGAAATCTCTCCTGCTTGGTCTCATCTGTCTGGGAGAGTCCTAGTTGGGTGCAGAGAGGCCATTGAGTCCTGTGAGCTCTTGCAGGACATGTCAAGGATTGTTGAGATCCCTGTGCTCTCTGGGCTGCTACCACAGCCACCATTCACCTCCTTGGCTTTCCCTGCCCCATGTTTAGTTCCCTTCTGGGATGGCTGTTCATGGGCTATCATTAAGCAGCATCCCTTCTGCCCCCAGCTTTTAGCATTGGGAGGTTAATTTCCCTTACAACCCCTTCCAGCTCTGCTTTCCCCATCCTGTCTGGTGTTCTTATCAATTTATCCTCTTCATCACGTCACTCCAGCAGCCCCAACGCTCACCTATTCCCAGGGCTAAGACTGCTCTGCCTTTCCCCTTTCCCCTTGTGCTCTGTGGGCTTTTTTCTCCCTGCTAAGATTTCCCACCTCGTTCTTGGACACACACATGGTTTGCTGACAGCCTGGCCACAGCAGAACCTCAGCACATGTCGTTTCGAAGCTCTGCTGATGCCCATGACTGGTGGCAGGAGCTCTGTTCACACCTCCTCCTGCTCGGGATTGTGTCCTGGGATCATGCCGCTGCCCACAGCACATTACCAATGCCCTAGTCCCGAGGATAATCCCTGTGCTCTCCCTTCTCCCTCACACCCACTTGCTTTTCAAAAGTGAGATTAAAATAACTTTGCACGAGCTGTTTTTAGAAATCTCCACTGGGTGTTGTGCACAACACATTTTGGGATTATTTTCATTGTGGAGGATCTTTTTCCCTCTGTTCCCTCTTTTACTCTTCCTCTTCAGCATTTATTATCCACAGTTGGGCTTTTGTCACCAAGTCCTGCCTTGAACAGCTATTACAGTCTTCAGCTTGTCATTTCGGAAGCCACGAGGCCAAGTTAATAATAATCTGTGGTGCTCTCCCTCCACCCTGCTCTCCACACACTGCTGGAAACATCCCTGCTGCTTCCTCTGTACCCCTAAACATCTCTCACTGACTTTTGGGGTAACAACCGCTGCTGTTCCAGAAGGAAAGCAGGTGGTGAGAGGTGTTTTTTCCAAGACCTGCTTACCTCCCTTGGCAGCATCTCTCCAACTCTGAAAAGGTATTTAGGATCAGAGAAGAGACCTCATGCTATGACAAAGCCCAGCAATGAAGGGTTGTGACCTTCCCAGCAGGACTTGGAGATGTGATGTGACGCTGTGTCCCTGCTGATGATGCCCATCACCCTCTTCATGTGCCATTGGAGGATGTCCCCTGGCCACAGATGTGCTACTGAGTGTCCTGTCTCTTCCATGTGCCCGTCTCATCCTGAAGCCATCCTCCTTGTGATCCATCCTTGCACAGCCCCAGTGCCAAGCACACTGGCATGGGAGCAGTCATGGCTAACAGCCCTTGTGGCTAATGTCTCAGACACCAGCTTTGGGAACGTGAGTGCCGTGGCACAAGGACACTGCCAACTTCAGATACAGCCATTGGTGTGTCCCATCTGCAAGGCTCCCTCAGGCCATCATTGCAGAGGCTGTTCCTGTGCACCCCAAAAGACTCTGCCAGCCTTTTACCTCTTTCTGGCTAGGGGTGAATTTCTTCACTGAAAGAGTGGTTAGGCATTCGCCCAGGCTGCCCAGGGAAGTGGTGGAGGGGTTCAAAAAGCATGTAGGCATGGCATTTTGCAACATTGTTTATGGGCATGGTGGTGTTGGGTCAGTGAGTTGATCTTAGAGGACTTGATGATCTTAGAGGTCTTTTCCCAGGAGGCCCTAAATAAACAGAGCCAATGTCTGACCAAGAGCCTGGGCATGCCACAGGGATCCAATCCTTCTGCCAAATGGCCACCAGCATTTTGAGGACCCTGGAGGGTCAGGCTGAGCGATCATCTGGGAAACTTGCAGTGGCAGATGCGAGTGCAGGCAAAGCTTTTGCCTTTTCTCAAAGAGAGTAATGTAATCAGGTCAAGACCTGTCCTTGCAAAAAAGTGCCCTGCTGTCTCCTGGAGCACCCTGAGGGAGCATGCAGCCTTGTGTGCTGCTGTCAATGAGCACTGCAGCCTCTCTTCACGAGTGGGTGAGGGCTGGTGCTTGCAGGGCACCATGCCTGCTCTGGGCGCAGAGATCTGCCACAGTCTCTCAGCTCTCCCTTACCTCGACCTTCTCCTGCCCAAGTGTGTCTGAGGCTCATGCCCATGTCTCCATCACCACAAGCTCTTGTAGGCCATGTACCCACAGGACTGAATCAACAGAGACCACTGGCAGAAACACGTTCAAGAAGTCAAACTGATCCTGTGCTCCCTGTGCTGGAGGTCAGACCTGTCCACAGTAAGTGCTCCAGCACCTCTTCAAACCACCAAACCCTAAACTTACAGGGTGAGAGGGAGAGCTTTACTCTGGCCCGCGGGCATTTCAGAGGCTCATGTTGGAAAGCGGAACTCCTACCTTCAAGAGAGTCCCACTCTTCTGTCTCTCGCCCTGGAATCTAGGGGGATGAGCAGATTTCCCGGCGCGTGCAAGGCGGACTGCAGAGGTTAATTATTGTTTGCAAAGCACTGGGCGCTGTAGTGCTGTGCACCGCAGACAGGCTGGTGAGGAGGTGAATAATTCTGGTCTTCCCAGCAGGGTGGGAAACAGTATGCGGTAAATAGAGCAAGGACCACGCCTGGGGCGGGGAGGAGGAGAGGATCCCCGGTCGACACTCGCGGCGGCAGCTCTGCCGGCTTTCACCGGGGGTGGTCTGCAGAGGGGGGCGGGATTCAGCTCTTGTGGGTGTTTCCCACCTGATCCGTGGCTCCATGAGGGTTCCCTGGGGTCTACTGGTGGGATGGTGGGGAGGAAAGGGATTTGGTAAGGAAGGGAGAGGGGATGGTTTTTCCTTCCCCGGGTGCTCTGGGATGGAGGTGGGATGATGAAGTCCTCCAGTGTCTGTTCATCCCTCTGCTGCCAGCCTGGCTCTGGTGGGGACGCAGCAGTGTCATGAGAGCATGGCTCACAGCGAAGCCATCACCAGGGAAGCTCACACCTCACTGGTGGCACCGTGAGAATATTCCTCCTGTTTGCAACCCAGGGGAGTGGCAACAGGCCTGGAGGAGGATGCTCCTGCTGCGGGCTTGGGCTGGCAGGACCTGCTGACCCATGGCTGGGCTGACCCACCTATCGGATGACGTTCCCTGAGGGAGCTTGCTGTTCCCCTGCCTGCCCACCCAGTGTTGGGAAGCCCACGGGCAAACCCTCAGCGGCTCTTCCTCCCCTCCAAAGTGGAAGTGTGCAATTAAGAGGAGAACAAGCATGCTTGTCTAGCTGGAAAAACGAATGACTTACCTGAGCTGGAATATTTTACTGGCTCTGCTCTCCCAGAAGGATTAAGCCCCAACCACCCCCTCCCGTATTAATTGGTTCTTTTTCTTTTCACTGCAGAGAGACACACAGCTCCATAACTTTAATGGCTGCCCATGTTTTCCCCTCCAGAGCTGTTGAGCTTCCAGGGAGGTTTGAGTAAATTGTATTGTCTGCCTTTATTGATGATTTTGCAGAGGCTGATGAAAGCCGTAAATCTTCCTTGCTGCTGGGATAATTGCTAAAATAATACAGGAGGAAGAAGCCCACCCGTCCTGGCAAAGAAAAAAGCAAGCTGGGGGCTGCCCACAGTCAGGCCACCGCTCGCTGGCACCCAGTGCAGCCCCTCTGGCCAAAGAGCCCTGCAGTGGCTTTTGCCAGTGAGGATGTTGGCTGGAGGTGAGGGGGTGTCCCCTCTCCTCAGAGCATCCCTCCAGTGCCAGCCGAGGAGCCACGGTGCCACAAGAGGCAGGTTCTGGCTGCAAGCAGGGACAGCACGGAGCAGCGGGTGACATTTTCACCTCCTTTGCTGCCCAGGCTGTCACCCACCCGCAGAGCGAGACCCAAAGGAGCCAAGGCGAAGACTCCTGAGCTAGTGACACAGGAAATGGCAGCGCTGCCATGCTAGGAGCCCTGGCCCCGTGCTATGCCAGGCAGGGATGCTTTGTCCCACATGTACCCAGGCTCTCAGCTCCTGGGTGGCTGCAGAGGAGCCAGTCTGGTTTTCTGAGCATCAGTCTTGCAGCCCCAGGCTGGTGCTGCCAACGCAGGACCTGCCTATCCCAGCACCAAGCTGCAGCATGGGCCAACATTTCAGCTGTGCCATCCAGCCCTCAGGAGCTGAGGTGGGGTTTTGTGAAACCCTTGGACCACCAAGGGAGAGGGAGACAAGTGTTTCTCCCCCTCTGCCAGCCGTGGGTTGGGTGTGACCTGGGGCTCAGTCAGAGGCAAGCGGGACCTCTGCTTATGGGCAAGCTGTGGAGCAATGCATGAGCACAGGCAAGCCCATGGCATTGCTGCCACAGGTGTGGGTAACATGCCAGGGGCAGGACGGTTCCTCTCCTGGCTCCCCTCTAACCTGAACCTTGTCGGCAGATCAACCTGAGCAAAGGGGACGAGTACTGGTGGAATGCCATCCTGGAGGGTGAAGAGCAGATTGACATCGACAAGATCAACAAGGAGCGCTCCATGGCCACAGTGGATGAGGAGGAGCATGCCGTGCTCGACCGCCTCACCTTCGACTACCACCAGAAGCTGCAGGGCAAGCCCCAGAGCCACGAGCTGGTAGGTGCCACTTCAGCCCTGCCCTGCCCCGCTACATGCCCTCTGGTTCCTCCTTAGGTCCCATCTCTGGTGAAAGGAAGCAGTGTGGGGCAGCTCCACTGCTCTGCTCCATCTCAGAGCTCCTTGTCACACAGCACCTCCCCATCTCCACTTTGGGGATGTGAGGTTTTGCCAGTCCCTGTGTTTTGCTTCTGTCTTCCCCTTCCTGGCACTTTGGCCAACACCTTTGAGTGCAGACACAAGCCCCACATCTGGAGCCATCCCTACTCTCTCCCTGCTGACTGCTCTGGGATGAACCCACTCAGGCCTGGGTTCAGCCCCACCAAGGAGCCTTCTCCTGCTGCCCATTGCTCCCTCCCAGCACTATCTACCCTTTTCTGGGCAGATGAGAGGCCCTGACACCGGTGGGATGGGTCTATACCCCCACTGGGGACGCTGGGGAGGGCAAGGCTCCCAGGTGAACATGAAGGGTCAGCCTTGGCATGACAGGAGCCTGCAACATCTTTGCAGAAGGTGCACGAGATGCTGAAGAAGGGCTGGGACACCGAGGGCTCCCCGTTCCGCGGCCAGAAGTTCGACCCCTCCATGTTCAGCATCTCCCCTGGAGCCGTGCAGTTTTGACAACAACAAAAAAAGCAGCCAAGAAATGAAGTGCAGAGAGGAGAAACTCCCTAGGCGCCGACCAGGACCCTGGCACCCAGCACTCCCTCACCAGCACCTTCCAGGGCCTGCCCACTGGACCCTGGGTACAATGGGGAACCAGGTGACTGCCAACTGCCACCCAGTCACCAAGACAAGGCAAGCAGCTGGGACCCTTCTCAAATAGAGCACATATTGCAGGAAGTGCCCGTTAGACTAAACCAAAAGAGGCACCCCCAGATTTCCTTGGGCTATGAAAGCCTTGCCAAGGGAAGCTCTGATGTTGCCCCAAGATTCAGAGCTAGCTCCTTTCCTAGAGGAGCTGGAGCTGATCATTAACTTTTACACAGTGTGCTATGCAGGGCTGGGACCCTTCTCCTCTCCTTGCCTCACACTGGTGACACCTTGCTGCTTGTTCCGGAAAAGACAGAGCTGGTTGGGTGACATAATTATTATTTTTGGTAGCTGAAGATGCTTTTTTGGGGGGTGCCAATCCCTCCCCCCCCGGCATGGGACAGCTTTGCCCTGCACAGCAGAGCTCCAGGGGTGGATGGGGGCACATGGGGAGAGCCTGGCCCTGCCCACATGCTGCCTGCCTGGCACCCCTCCACCGTCTCCCATGGGTGCTGCCCCTGCCTCCCCTGTCCCGGGTCACCTCCCTCAGCCCATCACTTGGAGGGGATTTGGGATGGGCAAAACCTCTTGGTACAGGCAGAGACACACCCCACCCTCAGGGTTTGCTGCCCCCTTCCCCAAGGAGTCAACCAGGAGGCTGTCACCCACAACACCATGGCAGGAGGAGGGGGTGGTCCCTGGCAGGGAGCTACAGGCCCTTGTAGCCACCAGCCCTCCCCTCCTATACCAGTGGGCAGTAGGCCCAGAGAAGTCTGGGCTTCGCTGGCACAGGTCTGGGAGGGGGGATGTGGGAGCCCAGGGCTGCCCCTTCCAAGCCCATCCCAGCTCTTGCAGCCTCCCCTGGGGTGCTGGACTAGGGGTTCTCAGCCATGTCACCCCCATCCCCCACCTCCCCCCCTCAGTTTGCAATAAATGTGTTTATTGAGCTTGGGGCCAGAGAATGATTCAGTAGCACTGCCTGGGGTGCATGTGCCCCAAAGCCCTCAGCACCATCCAGCATCACCCTGATTACAGACAGGGGACTGGGACATCCCAGGGAGGTACCTGGGCAAACAGGGACTCACCCTCCTGGGGGGGGCTGAATTAGCAGGGAGGGGGATATGGGATTCCCAGAGGGGGATGGATGTAGGGGGGCAGATGTAAGATTCCTGGGGGTGCATGAATTTTTGGGGGGTGGATGTGTGAACCTTGGTGGGGTGCTGGATTCTAGGGTCCTTTAGGGAGTGGCTAGGGTGTCCTGGGGAGATGGCTGGATTTTAGGGGCCCTTGAAGTGTGGATGTAGGATCCTTGGGAGGGGGTGGGCAAGCTGGATATTGGGGTCCTGTGAAAGGATGGATATGGGAACCCCAGGGGGAGGAACTGGATTTTGGAGTCCTTTGGGGGCTGGATTTTGGGGTCACTTAGGAATGTGGATAAGGGATCACTAGGGGAGGGATGGATTTTGGGGTCCTTTGGGGAGTGGATATGGCATCCCCAGGGGATACTGGATTTTGGGTCACTTGGGTGAATATGGGATCGCTGGGGGGGGGGGGTGGATTTTGGGGTCCTTTGAAAGAGTGTAGGATCCATGAGGAGGGGGGGGTATTGGATTTTGGGGTACTTTGAGGGGAGGATATGGCACCCTGAGCGTGGGGCTGGATTTTGGGGTCATTGGTGGGGGGTTGGTATGGAATCTCTGAAGGGAGGATGGATTTTGGGTCCCTTTAGGCAGTGGGTATGGGATCCCTGGGAGGAGGAGGCTGGATCTGGTGGTGTGGACAGCAGGTGCCTGTCAGCTCTGAGGGGTGCCGACCCCTGGGGTCTCTCCCCGCTGCTACCCACTCCCCTGTCCCCCCTCCACCCCCATCTCCCCCGCGCCGGGTGGCGACATTTCTCCGTGGCATGCACAAATAGAACGGGGCTCGGCGCAGCGCCCCCCGGGCCGCCCACGGTCCCCATGGCAACAGCAGCGCCAGCCGCCCACCCGCGCACCCCCCGCTCGCCCCCGGCCGCACGGGTGACGTGTACCCGCCGAGGCTGAGGGGCGATGGGGCAGCGACCCCCATATGCCGCACTCCGGCCAGACCCTGGGGCTGCTGGTGGCCCTCAGGGTGGCCCCCAATACTGCCCCACTCCCCGAGAGCCCCTGACATTGGTGGGCTTCAAGATGCTTCTGGGGAGGGCGAGATATTTGCCCCTCCCAGAGCCATCCTAGGTGTTCGGCTTAGCGCAGGTTGTTGTTGCCCCCAAGGGTTGTTTAGGGTGTCATTGGGAGGTATCATCGGTGATGGAGGGGGCATAGAGTGCTGTCCCCGGGGGGATGGTGTGGATGTGGGGTCCTTGAGGGGGGTGTCGATATTGGAGTCTTTGGGGGGAGGTGATCAGAGGTGGGGCAGATTTCGGGTCCCTTGGGGACCTTCGTAGGATCCAGGGTGGGGTTGGGTCTGACTATGGGGATATTGCGGTATCCTGGGGAGGGGTTCTGGGTATGGGCATACTGGGGGAATCC
>VWZO01020818.1:150-152323 GCA_013396975.1 Bucco capensis
TCTGCAGCAAGAACTGGCGCGAAACCGTGGTGCTCCTGGGAGAGAGAGGCGGAGCCTACTCCATCTTTCTTCTGGACATTCTCCATCTTGGCAGAAGCGTGCAGCTGCCGGACCACCTCTCCATCTCCTCACCAGAACCATCCAGTACCTGGGCTTACCTCATCTGCCACCTCATCTCCACCAGACTGTGCACTAGCAGGTTTTACTGCGAGTGAGGGGGGGCGGTCGGTGGCGTGAGGGGGGTGGAAACCGGGAGGGTGTGTGACACCCTGTATTTTCCTTTTTTTTTGATTGTTACATATGTATATATATTTCTATGTCAAATAATTATTCTTTACAACTCAGCCTCTGTGTTCAGTGATTTCTTTCCCTTTGTGAAAGGGGGAGGCTCTAAAAGGGCTTCCTTCCGAATTTGTCCTCCCAAACCAGGACAATTCATTTTCTCTTTAATATAAAAAAATAAAAACTTTAATAACCATAACAATGGCTTGTGGACAGCAAAAGGCTTTCAGAATAGCTGAACTCTCAAAAAAAATATGACCCCAGAAGAGGTTGCATACAAAATAAATGGAAGGTTTGCTTTAAGGTTGGCCAAAGGACAAAGTAATATTCAAAGCATACCAAATTCCATGGAACACATGAAATGATTTTTCCCTGAATACAAGTCCCTAAAAGACAGAAGAGGCACAGCCCAGTAACATTCACTCTACTCACTGATATTTGTCAAATGCTATTTGTCCAGTCCTTCATTTCATTATGATGCCTTGTCCTGTCTGATTTTATGCTTTCTGTTTAATTAGCTCTCTGTGATAAAAGCCCCAAAAGATATTTGTTGAGCATTTCATGCAGGCTTTCCTCACCTGTCTCTCTTAGAGGGCTGGCACCACTGTGGCTCTCTGGTTAGCATCATTTACCCTTCAGCATCCACTTGGAGTATGCTCTGCTATCCACAGGCTTCACGACAGCTATTAGATAAGAATTTGTTTTAATTAGTTGTTTGCCTAAAAGAGGGAAAGTTGTCATCTAATAGCATGAATACTAGTCTGGGGATGCAGATTTCTCAACAAAACACTAGTATCAAACTCCTCTCCAGCCTTTTGCGCTTTGCTTTGACTTTTCCATTTGTAAAACAGTAGAGCTATTCCCTTACATGATGGAGGTGTTGTGAACTGCCTTCCCAATTCACTGGGCCCCCTTATTCCTCCAGAGTGATAGCTACAGCTTTTGAAAGATAATGCTCTAATTGAAGAGGAAAGGGATTTCAAGTTACTGGCAGTTACTGGTTTGAAAGCAGGGGCTCCTTTGAGCTCCTAGTAGTGCTGATTTACCTTGGCAGATTGTAGGCTTTACAATGTGAACCTGGCTTGTAAATTCCACACTCATCAGTATCCTAAGCACAAAAAAGGGCAAGAGGCAGCAGAATGTCCCTGTTCCTTCTGATAGCTGATCATCAGTGAGTGTTTGAAAACCCAGGGAAAGTGGCTAGAACAACCAGCAGAATAAGCTCTCCAAAAGGCCTGGTATGTGCACACACAAGCTGAGGCTCCAGTAAGACCTCCTGAGTAGCAAAGACTGCACTTGACTGCTTCAGCTTGTGTGTGCCTTCAGGAGTGAAGGCCTCTGTATTTTTCAGGCTACAGAATCAAATGTCTCAAAAGAAATTTAGAATCCTTCTTTTCTTCTTCTACTCCCTGGCCACAGACAACCTGCAGTGATATGAGTGCCAAACAGGAGGACTCTGTCCTCATGCATGTTGGACTGAGCCATTCATTGCATCAAGGAGAACTGAGCTTCTCCTCCCACTGTATGAAGTTATTTCACCTCCACCCCTAGGGAAGGCTTGCTCCAATAGTTCATCAGTAGACATTTGTCATTAGGGATTGATTACTGGAACTCCCCTTTGATGTATGCATTCAAAAATCACTTTGTCCCCTCCTGTCACAATCAATTGCTGTGAGCCTCCTGGGCCTGGTGCACGAGCAGTAAGGTTGCTGCAGTTATTCAGCCATCAGTTAGGCATGCTACTTTCATGACTCTTCTGTGACTTTCTCCCTCAGTCAAACCTCAGAGAAAGTACAACATCTAAAAGTGCTTAATAATGGTCATCCATATATTGGGTTTTTTTCTGCCTGGTATCATATGCATTGACCTCTTCTTAATCTCAGTCAATAGATCTTGACTTTAGTCTCCAGAGAAAGATGGGTATGCTAATTATGATCACCTCCCTCATGAGGGAGGCCTTGTTATGCCATGCTGAATACTGACTTCCAAAAAGGAGAGTGAAATTGTGCATAGGCAGACAAGAGATTCCCTTTTGAAAACAGTGTGGATTTTCTGCAGATGAAGGGCAGCCCTGGCTGGAAACACTTGCCTGGAAAAAAAAATTACCCCCTTACAGCTGCCAGTAGGTAGACCCACTTCCACAGGTTTCCCTGCTCCTGGAACTCAAAAAGTGACCTGGAGAAGACCCGAGCTACTGCATCTGCCAACAAACTACTTGCAAATAGCAGCTGAGGTAGGAAGCAGTGAAGCCCTGCTAAAATTCTCCCACTCTCTGCAGCTCAGGTGCTGCAGGTACAGTCCCAGAAGGTCCTAGCTATGGGGAAAGGAGGATGAAGTGTTAAGCAGGGGCAGATGGTGTGGAAAAAGATGGAGAACAGGACATGCTGCAGATGTTGGGGGCTTAGGGTGAATCTGCTTGGCTGCCTGACACCAGGCCACATATGTTCAGCTGCCTGCTAAGTTCCTTAGCACCTGCTTGCAAAAGCCATATAGACATGCTCTCTAACACAACCCACAGATGTCCATGCATCTGGGACATGTCTATGCAGCACAATTCATGGCTATGAAGACACATGGGGTAGCTCTGGAGAAACCTGTCCACTAGTTAGGAGGACTTGGTTAAGACCTGCCCTAGCATCACTGCATTACCTCTGGCACCTGCATGAGCTCACTTAAGCCTTACTTGCATGTGTGTCATCTGGCATTGTGCTCTGCAAAAACAGGCTTTAGGCTATTTCCTAATGAACAGAGAGGGTATCTAGCTCCTCATGGCAGCAGTCAGCTCCTTCAGTCCATAAAAACCTCATTTCCCTTCCCAAACCACCAAAATATAACACCACCAAAATATAACACCACCAACTTGCTATTTCAACAGGAAACTATATGGAGATCCTGTGAGAAAGTACTTTTTGCTTTATTAACCCAAGCATACCACTGCTAGCAGCCACTGCTGGGAGGGCCCCATGGAAAAACATAACACCAAATTATGATTGAAATTCATGTCATACTGTGTACAGAGGAAGAGCAACCTTAATACTGACATTTCACAGGCTTTTTATTCTTTGCAACCTTCATGTCATTCTTTTAAATATAGTTATTGGAAATGTCAAAAAAAAATGGCATATGTCTTAGCTGATGTGAGAAGTACCCTCTCAGCTTGGAAACACCTCTTTTCTTTCCTGGAATTACTGTTTCTAGGAACAGACAATGAGAGATGAGCAGTAAACAGAGGTTTTTAGGATTCCCATGATTAGTAACAAAACAGTTAACTCGGGTGTCTTGCAGTTCTTGCCTCTCCCCAAGGTGTGAACTTGTCTGGGTGGCATGCCCAGGGGATGTGTGGAGAGCCTGGAGCAAGCTGAGGACACCAATCAGGCACCATGGTGAAGGTGGGAAAGGAGATGTCTGTGATCACCTCCTGCTGGCACCCGCTCTTGCCCAATGAGAGGTTGAAATGCCATAACCTATGGCAGGCATACAGATATACAATTAATATACTGCTGTTGGAGTATGCCCCATAGCCTCAGGGAAAGTGATGGTACCCACCTGCAGCCACAAAAGGGCACAAATTCTGCTGCTGAGCTGCAGAGATGTGGAACAAGGGCTGTGTAGGAACAGCTTCATTGATGAGCTTGACCAAACCATCTGATGCTGAGGCTCCTCACTGCCAACACCACTGCAGTCACTCCCTAGAGAAGAGTGGAACCACGGATGCTGGTTCAAATAAGAGACACGTACCAGGAGAAATTTTGCCCCATCTCTGTTAATTATACTGAACTCAAGCATTTCTTTGAAGAAAGAACATGCTGTTTCCTGCCTCTCCATGTCCTGAGTCACCTTCTCAGGTCCAACCCCACACTGTAAGTTGCTTGCAGATATTCCTCAGTGTTTGTTACATGGATTACACCTTCTGAATAGAGGCACATGAATTCATTTTGGACAAACAAAAGAAAAAGCCCTCTCTGTGCAATCCTCGTTTTACTCTGTTGGTCTGAGGAATGGCATTTTGTACTAAATTGTGGGTTGTGTTTTTTCCTCTGGGGTGCATGCAGCTTTTCCCAAAGTGTAATCTTAGCAGTTAATAGAGTGACTCCAACACAACTGGCTGCTCTCCAGCTGTAGAAAAAACATACCTTTAGGAAAGAAAGCAACATGTTATTCCTTCCTGCCCAAGGTCTGCTAGGCAGCAGAGATTCACTAGCAAAGGGGTGTTTGGACATACATGGTGACAGAGAATAAAACTGTTGATTAGAGATGCCTGGCTACTGAAATAAGTGCTACTCATTTCTACCCACAGGCACTCAACAATACCTTCTGCTTGGTGGTCTGCCTAGCTTTACTTGTAAGCTTAAAACAGTTTGGAGTGAGGAGATGCCTTTGAACCACTTGTGTCTTGAACTAAGACTGAGCAAAGGAGGAAGAAGCTGAGAGAAACCTAATCACAGCAAACTTAACCTTGGCACAACTCAGCTCACAGCTTCAATTTGGCTTGGGAGTTTTAGAAAAATAGAAGGAAAATAATAATACAAATAGATCAAAGGGGAAGAATCACAGAACATTCATGGCTGGAAATGACCTCTCAGATCACCAAGTACAACCAAACAAAAACAAACCAAACAAAAACAAACCAAACAAAAACAAACCAAACAAAAACAAACCAAACAAAAACAAACCAAACAAAAACAAACCACCCAAGCCCTGCCCTCACTAGAGCATGTCCTGGAGCACCACATCTACACCTTTCTTAAACACCTCCAGGGATGGAGACTCAACCACCTCCCTGGGAAGGCTCTTCCAGGGCCTCACCACTCTTGCTGGAAAGAATTTCTTCCTAATTTCTTCCAATCTAACCCCACCCTGTCTCAACTTCAGACCATTCCCTCTGCTTCTGGCATTAGTTCCTAGGGAGAAGAGGCCAACCCCCACCTCTCTACAAGCTCCTTGCAGGGAGTTGGAGAGGGCAATAAGGTTCCCCCTCAGCCTCCTCTTCTCCAAACTAACCATGCCCAGCTCCCTCAGCCTCTCCTCACATGGCTTGTCCTCTAAACCCCTCACAACTTGGTAGCTCTCCTCTGGACACACTCCAGCATCTCCATGTCCTTCCTATCATGAGAGGCCCAGAACTGAACACAGTACTCCAGCTGAGGCCTCACAAGTGCCGAGTACAAGGGCACCATAACCTCCCTTCTCCTGTTCACCACACTATTCCTGATCCAAGCCAGGATCCTGTTGGCCTTCTTGGCCACCTGGGCACACTGCTGGCTCATATTCAGCTGTGCACCAGCAGCCCCAGATCCTTCTCTGCTGGGCAGCTTTCCAGCAGAAATAACATTATCCTAAGAGATAACATTATCCTATAAGCTAAAGTTGTAGTTGAAACGGTTTTTTCCCTTTTCCAGTGAAACAATCTCAGTTTCTACCCCACATGACAACTGTGCACACCTCTGTGCTTTGAGACCTGGAGGATGCAAAGACACAATTCAGTTTGAAAGGTGGAGCTGTTGAAGCCAGCTGAAAAGGAAACTGCAAACACCACTGGAGCACCACTGTGTGATGGGATCCAGAAGAGCCCACCCCGGCTGTTTTACCTGCAAGTGGAGCCCTCCAGGGAGCCAGGTGAGCAGCAGACCTTCCCTCCCCCTGCATAGAGATAGAGCTTAAGCCTCATGACATCTATAAAGCAATCCCAGGGCAGAGACAGGTTGTCCCCATGGGAATCCTTCCCGTTTGGTGCTTTGGTAGACATCAGGCACCTAAGCAGGGCTCCCAGGAGACACCAGGCACAGAGGAGGGTCAGTCCCTTGACCCTCCCCTTGCACTAAAAAGCAGGCAGTCAACACTAGAGCTCAGTTACCTCCTCAGGAAACAAACCTTCCCCAGCTCCTCAGCTTCATTTGCACCAAGAGGACACAATCATACCTCAAAGGCTCCACCACCAACCACCTGGAGAAGATCTCCCTTGGAGTAAAGGTGGTTGAAGGCTTCTCTGTATCACCTGTACCATCTTTTTCATTCACACATTGCAAACCACAGGACAATTCAAGAGGAAGATTCTCAGCCTTAGAATTTGGGGTGTTTATCCATTTTTGTTTAATATAGAATTCCTCTTAAAACCCTTAACAAAGAGACACAAACCCTGAAAAATCTGGTTTCATGCAACCTTGCATTCCAGAGTTTCTAGAATAAATAAAGGGGGGAAAAAGGAGGAGGGAGGCAGGAGTGAAGCATTAAGAACCAGGGAAAAAGAGAAATGGAAACAGATTAGCAACTTAAAAACCCAAAATCACCCCAAACCCAGTTTTCCACACAAGCTGTGACACAAGGCTTAGCCTGGAGATGTTGTGGGTATACCACCTGCCTGCATGACCAATGTGTCCTAGCAGTGCACAGTGCTTTCCCAGCCTGCAAATAATTGCATGCTCTCACATCACTTACATTTTATGGCCTGGAAACAATAGTAATGATGATAAGAGAAATGCCTATAATATAGCAAATTAATATTGCTAGCAAACTGTTCAATATTACCTTTTCCAAGCATGTTATAGAGATAGGAGAAAGCCCTAACAAATTATGGGCAGAGTATAAAAATAATAAATTAAATTACAAGTGAACAGCAACTCAATATTTTGCATGAAAAATCAATTTTCTCTTTCAGCTCTGTTATACAGCCAGCAAAAGAAAAAACCCTATATATTATCTCAGACTCCAAAACTACCCAAGTAGGGACCTTGTTATTTTTCTAAGCCATTAAAGCTTCTTCCTTTTGTACTGGGTTGTGTTTTGGACTTTTCCTCTCACCCTCCACTGACTCTGTGATACTTGCAGGTGAAGCTCATAGCACTACCTAATTTTTGGTATTGGATGATGTGAGGTCTGGTTTTCCTGCTTGTAACTTTGCCAAACTTGAAGCATTTGGGGTGAATTTTACCCTTCTGATTATCAGGCCCAGACAGCCTAAGTGAATCCACTCTTCCTCTAAAAAAACCAATGGAAAAAGATGTGACCTTATCCTGGTGAAAGTAACCACACAAACTGAGTGCTCCTGTTCTGGAACAGCACAGTTTTACTTGGGATTTGGATGCTGAAATTCATGGGAGATATTTTGCTCAATTAAAGAAAAGCCTTTTGTGGAGAACATGACATTCTGGCAAAACACAGCCAAGTTGCAAGACCACTAAAAATAGTTTGTGTATGCACAGAAGACTCCTAGGCTACACAGCTTATTTCTCTGTTTTATCCCCACTGAGTCAGATGCAGGAGAGATTAAGGAGGACATTCCCTGAAACTGTAAGTTGAAGCAAAGATCGCAGGATCAAGGTTTGAAAATGGCAGCCTGGAGAACATGTATCCAGCAGGAGTGGAAAGCCAGGTGGGAGAGGACACTGGCTGAGGAGCCAGGAGATGGGAGCTGGGGCTCAGAAGAAGCCTGTGATTGGACTGAGGCATACAGAAAAGACTAACACAGGCTGGGAAATGAAAATTAGGTGGAGATGGCTAAAAAGACAATGACTGCTGAGCCAGAGCCAAGAACAAGAAAGTAAAATACATGTGATAGTGTCTTCTAGGATGGGATGGGACTCAAGAGAGCTCACGTCCCATGAAAACCAGCCAGGAAAAGCATAGTGAGAAGTTTTGTCCTTGCTTACCACCAAACTAAGTGTCAACACGATGCTGAGCAAAGGGATTTTTGTTTTAATTTGCTACTAGAAAACCTTAGGCAATTTCATAAATACATTAAAAGGACATTATTAAGGTTGAAAAATCTACCATTAAGAAGTCAGAAAAATGCCCTTGAGCATACAAGAGTGGCATGGAATTATACAACCTTCCTTTTGCTTTTCATTATGTCTTTATTTGCCTTTATAACCCCAGTGACCCTTTTTAGCACAGCCTGGGTGTGTGTTTGTGTGTGTGCATGCAAACACCCAGAGAGATTCACCAGTGCAGATTTTATGTAGCTGGACTCAGCAATATCCTTCATCTGTCAGTGGAGATGGCAACCAGGCTGCACCTCAAATTCCACCACTGGGCTCCAGCAGATCTTGAAAGGCTTCATTTTCAGGGGAACTAGTAAAAGATAGCTCCAGCTGAAGGCCATACACAGCTGTACACATTGCTACTACTTGTTCCACAAAGTTGCCTTTTAGGGGTCACATAAACCTGAGTTTAACCAAAATATGTTTATCTGTCCTACTGAAGTCAGTGAGATGTAAGCCCAGTTTCTGTTTCTAGAAGTATGATATACCATACACACACTACAGTATTTGGGGGAATAGGTATTACTCACTTCCTTACCTTGATAAAAAATAGTAAGCTACAAAATCTTCTACTTGGTACCCCTGGAGGAAGAGCCTCAATGGAATCACCTTTGTCATGTTCACACCAGAAAATGCCCTGCTCTGAGATGAAAAAGAAAGGATGTTGTAGAAAAGTCAAGGTAGCCCTTCCCCAGTGGAGCACTTGGGCCCCTGGAGCTCACTTAGCATCTCTGAATTTCATAAGCACCCATCCTAAATCCACTACTGCTGGGTTCATTTTGGTGGACTGGGTCTGTGTGTGGCAGGTAACAGAGAAGGCACATACATGTGCTCATCTACCCCTTCTCCTTCAGCTGGATTTTGAGGAAGAACTGAGATAACACATCTCATCCCAGCACAGCAGGTGCAAATTCTGGACCCAAAGAATGCTTGGAGGATGTTTTTATCCTCTGAGATGCAGCAGGGGTGAGCTGCCCCATAGCAGTGAGGTAGCACCACATTGTCAGGCTGTACTGCCTTCTAGCCCAGGTATGCTGCTCCAGAGCACACTACAGATCTAGCTAGGAAGAGTAATGATCCAGATGTGCAATTTTCAACCTGCAGTGGAAATATTCCCCCAGAGAAAGAACAGCTTCTAAGGGGTTGGTGACAGGTCATGCAGCAAAGCAAGCCTGTTGTCAATACACTTAAATTCACTAGACCACAGGCTGTACCACTACTGGAAAATGTTTAGGGGACTGCAATTGGAAAAATGTTGAAAACTCACTGATTCAGACTTATGAAGCAATAGCTCAGCTCCTACAGCATAATAAATACTATCAAAGTCTTATGGAAGTGGACAGTGATGCACTCACTGTAAGCAAAAGTTTCTGTCAGGATAGAGAAAGTCAAATGAGCCACTTCTAGAGTCTGTGTTGGACTAGAAAACAATGGTCTATTTTTCCTAGTGTCTTACAGCATTGTACTGTGATGGTGTCACTTCCTCTTCAGTGACAGCAATTGTGGCCTCTTCCCTTCCTGAAGATCTTTAAGATCTTTAACAAGAGCCATAAGAACAATTTGACCTCTTAAGAAACTTGCATTCAACAAGTACAATTTTCTGTCCCCATCAGTATTAGCATGCTCTTTGCAAAGATGTCTCGTTCCAGGGTCACTGTAAGAGGCACTCACCCTTCAGAAGACAAAGAAATCCAAGCTGCTAACACCAAGGCACCAGGGTGGTAATGAACACAGCATGCTAAAAGCATCATCATCTACATGCAAGGCAATGGTTGCAGTTTCTGCCATCAAAATCCAGGCCACTAGCAGGAATATCTATTCCAGGGCTGTGCCAACTAATGCCAGGCAGCTCCAGGGCTGTGCAAAGAATGCAGGTGTGAGATGAGTAGGGATGTCAGAGAGGGAGATGCACACTCAGCTGAGATGCTGTGCTGCGTTGCTAAGAACGCAACAGGGAGAAGTTGAACTTAATGGAAATTAAGCTTTTCACTGCCCAAATTAGAATCATGTCCATGCTGCCATGACAAGCACAAGGACAAGTTCAGGCCTGCTGTTGAGGCAGGGTCCCAGAGCAAAGCCATCCAGGAGGCAGGATTTTTCAGAGCCACCTTCAGCAAAGCCATCCCCTCAAGAATGCCACACTCAGCAACAAAGACTGAAAACATCCCATATCTGTTCCAGAACAACTGCAGGCTTGGGACAGCCCAGCCAGTGATTTACATCCAGCCTTTCCACTTATAAAAAAGAATAAACAAACAACTAATCACACTTTTCCAAAAGTGGCATTTTTATAAATACCCAAGACAGATGCTTCATCTGTTCTACAGCAGTGTCCTCTAGCTTATCAAAGTGGGCAGAAACATCAGCATGAGACATTTCCAAACAAAGGCACTTGGAGGCAAAGATCACCTGGACTTTTTCCCCCCCTCATCCCTCACCATTTATATGGATTTGGGGTTTGTTAGATGTTCAGGTTTAATTGGGCTGAACTGCAAGAAGAGTGGCAAATATTTTACAGTGCTCTGCCCAAGTCACTGTTTTGAAAGGGCTGAAGTCACCATCTGTGAAATACCCAGAGCTCAGCAGGGGCAGAGAGCCACAATGAAGTGACCCTTTGTGTGAGAAAGAAAAATCAGCTTTACCTCTCAAAGCAGCCAGCTAAGGCTTAATGAACACTCACAAGTCAGAATAAACTTAATAAGCCTGAACTGATAAAGAGGATCACAAAAAAAAGAAAGGCTCTGTTCCCATGATGAGGTGAGCTTGGGTGGGATCACTGCAGCACCAGTATCCAGCTGAAGCCAGCTGCAGGAAAACTTCTCCCTAATGTATTCTGTGGGCTGAAGGTGAGTCTTGCAACTCTGGAGAGTTACAAGACATGCCCTAAAACAGGCTGTACCCAACTAGCTCACAGCCCTTAATGAGAAGAATTTACTTGAGTTCACAGTTCATGCTTCCATGAACTCATGAACCTCATGCTTCCAACAAAAAATATTACCCAGAATAATGCCTGGGGCCTTGCTGCTTGGCAGTCCTCAGGTGCACACTCCAGTGTAAATAATTTGTGGATATAAGGGGAGAGAAAAAGAGGAAATCTCTTCCTAATGTTATTTTAAGGTATCAATACACATTTCCTTATATTGAATTTCTCTGATTCCCAAACAGGCAAGGTGCAAGGTCTAAACCAGAAGAATAGATCAATGGTCCATCCAAAATAACAGTGTAATAAAACCTCCTTGACTTTTGCTTTCCTGTTTGTCTTGCTGGAGCCCTTGTGGGCTTCATTCTGTCTTTTTATTCTCTTGCCAGTTATGAGAAGAAATAACAGTATTTTGGAGAAGGATCTTCCTCATTACTGGTAGAAAAAGAGCTCTGGTGTGAATGTTTACGTATCTGGGGCACAGAAGGAAGGATTTCCCAAGGCAATAAACAGTAGTTTGTCACATCCTGTTTCTTGGGGTTGAATTTTCTCTGAATGCCACCTACATATTGGGATAGCTTCCCAAAAGTTGCCAACAGTAGGATGTTTCCTTACCCAAACCAAAGAGTGTCAACACGCAGAATAACTGCAGTGAGGCAAACATCATACTCTCTTCTTCTAGACGAACTCTTCCACAAAACATCCATTTTAGATGTTTTCATGCTTGATTTCTTCACTTTGGATGACAACTTCTCACAGCCAAAACCAAACACATTTCAAATTTTCCTTAGGGAGAAAAACTTATTCTCTCTTTCAAGTCACACCAAAACCACAGCTGACCCAGTTACCACTGCATGCTTTAGAGCTGCTCAGTCAGAAATCAGCTGGGGAAAGCAGGATGAATAAAGGACATTCTGGATCAAACACATAATTAAAGGGTACTAAATGCAGCTGGCCTTCAGCTGGCAAAGGAAAAGGACTTTATAGAGTCTTCTGTAAATCAACATTTTTCAATGCTTTTCACCTCAAAAGTTTTGTTAATGTTTCAGATACTTTAAATACAGCTATTTCTACCAAAATAGCTCAGAACTGTTAAGAATAAAATAATTTAAGCAAGTTTTCAACAAGAAATTTGTTTTCAAGTATGATTTTCTTGGGGACTGTAACACCTCCGCCCTGAATTGATAACTTTATCAAAACCAGAAAATTTTAAATTTTCCTCTGAAAACTTTTTACCCAAAGGTATTTGCTTTTTTCCCCTCCCAAAAATGCCTGTAAAGGGATAACATTTTTATTATTAGATCAATAATCTGTGCTTCATTGACATCACCTTGCATAGAGGCTGCTTACAATTTCGAGGTGATTATCAGTACTTCCACTTCCCCAAAACTCTACATAGAACTTTACTCTCCTGTTATTCAGCAGCTACTTTCATAAACACATAAAAAGAAACTTCACTGTTTCTCCATCACCCAGATATAAAAACACACTTTGAACCCTGCAGAATGAAACAACTTGAACATTTAAAAAAGACACTGTTTTCTTCTCATGAAGAAAATACTTAGTACCTATTTTGCAGAGGAGCCAAGCACTTGTAACTTCTTTCTGTCAGCTTAAATCAATTTAGAGTAACAACACATGCACTTATTCTGCTGCCTGTTATATTTTTATTTGATCACATAGTAGTTCTTCCCTTTCAAAGGCTTAACTGCTTCCAATAATAATCAGGAAAAAGTAGCCTCACAACTTTCTTACACCATCTCTCTTCTCATTTTTCTTCCTCCACTAACCTTCCCCTAAGCCTCTTTCTCCCAGAAGGACAAGAGGGGTGTGAAAGGCATTAATTAATTTATCTATCACACACACTGGTGGAGAGCTTGAGCCCTGAACTGTTTCTTTGTTAGGAGTTAGTGCCTCATCAGTCTTGAGCAGATCAACATGCCTATGCAATTAAAGCCAACCGGAATGCTGGTGGTGCTGTAGCACAGCCCAGGAAGAGCCACAGCTCCTTGGGCATGAGCCCAGGAGCCCTTGCCTGCTGCAGGCAATATCTTATGGGACAGCAGCCTTTCTCTAGTGAGTCAGCAACGGCTCTGGCCAATTCCCATCAGCATCACCTTGTTGGGAAAAAGAAAACCTGAGAGGGCAGGAAAGAGAGAAGTAAAGACAGTTCTGGTGAGCATTTTCCAGGCAAGTTTATGGCCCACTGTGGGAAATGGGCCATGGGAGCTCATGTCCCTCTGCAAGTGCTTTACTCTGGCAAAGGAGGCTTGTAAGCTCCTCAGCTGATGGTTGGGGATCCTCAGACTAATTAATATCCTGTAGACTATCAGCCTTCCTGCAGCCAGTGTTGAGAATTAGTAAGTAAAACCAGAAATAAGCAAAAGCAGGATTTCCAGTCTCAGATAAATAAGGACAAAACTACATACGAGTGATACTGAAACTAAACTTTTTCAGAAGACCTGGGAAATTCCACCCATTTCTGTTTTCCCCTCGCAGGTGCAGAATAAACATCCTAAGCTTCAGCAACAGAGCAGAGAATCTGTTCAGAGGCTCCTTTAGTGCATACAACAATTCTGAACACAGAGCAGCAGAGCCCTATTGAAATGAAAGCATTTCCCTACTGCTGCAGAGTGGATTGAAAAGGAATTTGGGAAACTGAGCATTTGGAAACAGAACAAGGGGACTAGACAGCCTAAAAGAAATGAAGATATCAAAACATGACAGCAAAGAAACACAAGGGATATGCACTAACCTGATGAAAAGCAACACAGAAATGGGGAGGAAAGCTGCTTGTCAAATGTCACTAATCAGTAGGCAAGCATTTGGGAGGAGGTTCTCCAAACAGCAAGTATCTGTTGAAACAGTATTTGAACTTCTAGCACCACTAAAATCCCTTTGCATTAACTGAGCTACTTTGGCTCTCTGAGCTGCACAGGCAGTGCAGGATTGTCAGTGTTAGCTCTGAATTTTCTGGCTTTTGAGATTTTCATTATTTTATCCCTGTAGGTTTGGTTGTTGGGTTTGGGTTCCCCCCACCCACACGTGCACATGCAGATTATGATTCTGCTCACAGAGCTGCAACAAGTGAAGACAAAACTGGCTGCCCTGGCAGTATTCCTTGATGTACTTTGTGCAGCTACTGATTGCATTCATGCTTCTCCCACAGCAGCCTCCTGTGTGCAATGAGGAAAACACACAGGCAGTAAAAAAATCACTGTCAGAGCAACAAGCTTTGACTAGCTTCTCTACTGCCTGTGAAGGCATGTGAAGTGAAGAGAGGCTGTGAGGAACCTAAGCGTGACTGCAGCCTGCAAGTGAATACAAATCCCATGTCTGGGTGACCATCTCCTAATTGCTGACAGTTTTATTCCTTTTATCAGTGGAGCTGACTTTTGAAGCTGGTTCTTCCTGAGCTGGTGCCTGCTAGGAGGCAATTAGCAAGAATTAGTGCAGGTGCTTCTCTTGGCTTCCATCCTTGGGAGTCAGCAGTGCAGCTCAGAGCCCCATGCCCTCCACACCAACCTGGCAAGAGTCCTCTGGCAGGGATACACAATGCTGCTCAGCTCCTTTGTGCAACAGAACTGAGATTTACTCACAGAAAGCAAGGGTTTGGTCTGTGCATGGTTTTATTTAAAGCTGAGTTTTCATTCTAGTTGCTGTCTCTGCATAATGGAGAAGAGCACTTCAGCTCCTAGCTTTGTCATTGCTGATCAACATCCATCTGCAATGGAGGTGTAATCATTGGGTCCCTAGTGTCTTTGGGAGACAGAACTAAAGAAGCAATTGTTTATACCTGTTTCAGTTCTAGTTATTGTAAGTTAGTCATGGGATAAACAGATGTACCATGCCAGTAATCCAAAGATGAACAGGTGAGGAGAACAAAATGATCTGAGTTTAGCAGCATCACTGTCTGTGTTCACCATTAATAACTCACATGATCAGTTTTCAAGTGGCTTAAGAGACAGTTGCATATAGATGGAGCAGCTGAGGCAAAACGAGGGCCAGCAGCTTACAAAGTTGATCAATAGATGCATAGTTGATCAAGAAGCTAGTAATGACACTCAAGTCTCCTGAGCTATAACCCTCTATCGCAGAATCATAGAACAGTTCCAGCTGGAAGAGACCTTGAAGATCATCAGTGCAGCCTTTGTCCTAGCCCTAGCAACCTGCTAAATGATGCCTCCCAATGCAACATCCACCTGGCTCTGAAACACCTCCAGGGATGGGGACTCAACCACCTCCCTGGGCAGCCTGTTCCAATGGCTCACAACCCTTGCAGCAAACAAATTCCTCCTAATGTCTAGCCTGAACCTCCCCTAGTGCAATTTCCATCCATTTCCCCTTGTCCTATCACTCTCCACTAGGGAGAACAGACCAGTCCCTGCCTCTCTATAACCTCCCTTCAGGTAGTTCTAGAGAGCCAGGAGGTCTCCCCTCAATCTCCTCTTTTCCAGGCTAAACAGGCCCAGATCCCTCAGTCTTTCCTCCTCAGGCTTATGTTCTAAGCCCTTTAGCAGCTTGGGAGCCTCTATACCCTCTCTCCAGCACCTTATCCTCCAGTAACACCTCTCACTTTATGGCCCCTTCATTTTCATCTCCTCTTTACTGCCTTATTTAGCCATGGTCAATGTACACAGAAATAGATCACTGAACAAAAACCCTGAACTCTCTTCTGAGTGCAAGAACCTGAGAACCCACAGCTACTGTGGTGAGAGATGGGCAAGGGTTTGAGGAACTGAGTTAATCCTGTTTTCATGTGGCACCTTGTAACTATGACTGAGGTCTCTAGGACTAACATAAATGCTAAAGATATTACAAATAATATGTTGATTCCAATCTCTGATTCTTCAAAATGTAACTGCATGGAAACTGAGGATGCCATTCATAAACATAACTATTACTTGAAATGCTTACTGTAACTTACACGTGAAGTACAACAGGTGTCTTCTTTTCCACACTTGGTTCCTAAAGACAGATATCAATTCATATTCCAAGAAAAAGCATCCACCTCAGTAGGGAAACAGCTGCCCTGGGAATTATACAGATGATATTCTTAAAGGACAGGTGGTACAAGGTAATGCAGAGGTTGACCATAAAGAGTCCTTGGTTGTTGACAAGCTCAAAAAGATAAACCAACCTAAACCCAGGCAGCTGAGATACTGACATTGCTCTGGTGGGCTAGAAGAGTGTGTTAGGTGAAGTAACAGCAAGAGCAGCAGCAAGTCTCAGACATCCTGGTAAACTGAGGGAGAAATATTGCCATCAAAGTGTTGGTGCTCTGCCACCAGTCCAGACTCATCCCTCTCCTCCCACAGCATCACCATTCTGTATCCCAAGACACTTGCTGGCTGTGCTAAATCATAGCCACTGAGAATACATCAGCAAGAGATAGAATTGGTGCAAGGACTACCTGAACTGTGCCTGCATGTTCCCAGCCCGCAGAATTCCGTACAGCACACCGGGCTGGATGATGCAGTAGGCACTTCTCTGTTCTCACCCTTATTCCCTAGTGGGATGTAAGCTACAGAACAGAGTTTCATTAAAGCAATGGATAGACCAGAAACCACTGGCACAGGAGAACTCTATTCCCACACAGCATAATTGAGGCTGCAAGAAAAACGGCAGCTTGTCCTTCATAAATATCTTTAAATTACACTGTAGCAAAGTCTGACTCTCGTTTTGTGAACTTTAAAGATGACTATTTCTATCTCTACACCCACATGTGCTCCCCCACAAAATACTGCACTAATTTACAGTAAAAGAACACAGAGGATTAAATCCTGACTGAGACTCATACCTTAAAACACAATAGAAATAGTAATATTCAGAGATGCAGAAAGTGTAGAGTAGGAAGATAGCTCAGGGGAGGAGGAATAAATTGACAAAACCAACTAAAAATTTGAGTTGTGAGAATTTCAGCTTTGTTGTTGCACCTGGAAAGGGCAATAGATAAAGGAGAGTCATGCCCCATAATATGGCCAAATTTTGGTTAATATAAATCAGAATTAAGACTGATATGTAAGTACAACATTCCTATATGGACTTACACCTGATTGTCTTGATTTCAAGTGTTACATGAAGGGTAGAAAAAGTGGATCATAAAGATTAAGCAGATTTTTTCCCTTCTTTCACAGTGTTGCTTGTTTACAATACAGCATCCATTACTCTACTTCATTTTTTTTGTTACTATTTGCATCCTTAGCTTTTTTAAGAGTAAATTCCAGATTCAACATGATGTTTAGGTAAAAATAGGTGTTTAAAAAAAAGCCTTCTCCAGGGTACCTGCATGTTTGCATCCTAAGCTGCACAAGTAAAGCCAGTAGTCAGTAGGAGTTGTTCCACTAACATTAGCTACAATGCTCCCTCCTCCAGCCAAACCTTCAGGACACTGCAGCTTTGCATCACTACTGCCCCAGATCTTTTGTGATTCGTAAAATGTTTAACTCTATTCTTCCCAGGTCTGCCACAGACAGGCTAGGAGGTTTTGAGGAAGCAACCACAGCAGGAAATGCTTCCATTTCCCAATTTATAGAACACAATGACACTTCTTACATGGGCTGCAGTTCAATAAGGAAAAATGGAACAATAAAACCCTAGCAAGTTGTAACAAGAATTTTTCCATGCATAGCTGTTGGCTAAAAGAAACAACACCTGCCACATCACTGGGCCCAGTTAGGTCTATCTAATATTTGAGGCCTGACAGTTAAGATGGTTCCAGAAAAAAGCCAAACAGCAAGGCAGTAACTTTGGGCTTCTAGCCCAAGATCAATACTACCACTACCACGTAACTCAAAATGCTGATCTAGTGTAGGTTCACTCTCCTAATCTATTTATATTCAGAAAGTATTGACAAGAAGAGCATGCTCCTGATAGGTTTTTATATTCAAGCAGGCACTCTTTGTCCTCCCACAGCTTGTGGAAAGCTGGACTAAGGTGCTCTAGCTAATTTAGGGACAACAAGCTCCTGTGCTCACTTCTGCTGTGGATCACTGCAAGTGATCAAGTCAGGCATAGATGTAGTATTAACTGCTGTAGCACTAGGGCCAAACACCCTGCATAACACAACCTGTGCAAGGCTACACCTGGTTTTTTAGCTGCCACACAACATAACAGGGGCAGGGTTACTATCTGCTGCACACAACACTCAGGATACTCCTGCAGTCTGCTGGTGAGGCATGGTTTGAGCACGCAAAGTGGAGCTGAATGAAACTAGGATCAAATGGATCATCTTTGATTTGCTGCAGGCTCTGAGGCAAGCTCCTCCAAGGCAGTGACTGTCTCCAACCCGCACCGAACAGGACTTTTTGGCTTGTGAAGCTCAGCTCTATCACACAGAGACTGAAGAGGAGAAAGGAGAAGCAAGTTTTCCCGTGCCGTTAAGGGCTGCATGCTGCTGCTCCCTGCCAAACTGCTTTCCTTGTAGCCATCTAGTGGAAGAAACTGAAATGTTTCTAACCAGGAAAAAAAAGAGAAAGGGTTACTTGAGGCATTCAAAAGACCTCAGTAAATGGAAAGGGACAGCCACCTTGCTAAAAGTCTTCCTAAAACATAGTTTCCAGTTACACAGTAGCAATTTTATTAGGCTGCTTCTTAGCTGTAAGAAAACATAATAAAGGATCCCTAAAGGTAATGGGTTGATTTCTCTTATCAGGCTGGGTCTACTTTGTTCTAACTCTGTTCTATATTAGATGAGTTTGTTTCTGATTACATGAAGTAGATGAGATGGGAATTGAGCCTATATGGTGTATATTTAGCTGCTTCCCTAAGCAATCTATTTTTTCAAAACCAAGGCTTGCTTATTTGAGAAAGGTGTAAACAACTAACAGAAAAAACTAACTCACTGCCTGAAGAAACCTAGTTTTGTTCTTACCATTAGCACAGCCACAGGTTTTGTTCTTACCATTAGCACAGCCACAGGTGACCCCAAAGGAATGAAGTTTCCATTTAGCTGTGAATGGGTGTGTACTGCTCCATTCACTAAAATACCTTGGGGAGAAAATTCCTACTCCTTTCTAAGTGTGAAGCAGATGCATGAAGCACTATACCAAATTCACAAGGAGCCACAGGGAGAAAAAGGACTTTTCTTCAGCTAACTGTATCTCTGTTTTTCTATGTATTAACAAAAAGAGAAGGCAGAACTGCACTACCTGTCCTTTCTCCCTGCTTCCTTCACTCCAGTACTTTCATTTTAACTGCCAGCTAGCTTCACAAGAAGGAAGTTACTCTGAAAGACTGAGAAATACTTTAGTGAAGGGCAGCAGTGGTAACTGAATATGAGTTCTATTCCCAACTTCCATTCACTTTCCAGACAGAGTCATATTCCTCCCTCAGTTTCTCAATCTGTAAAACAAGGGAAATGGCAAGGGGAAAAGACACTAGAAGTTGGGTTTCTTTTACTGCAAGCTTGGTCTCATTATGTAAGTTTTGATTCAGCTGTGTCCAGCTGAAACACTTCTCCACAAGGGAAATGATAACAAGTCATCCTCTCTTCCCAGCTTTATCTAATTCACAAGTGCTGTGAACTCTAATGGTTTCACACCTAGCTCTGGATGATGCCAGTGCATTGATTAAATGACAAGAGAATCTGGTTTAGTATTTGCAAAGCATTTTGAGGATAAAAGACATCAGTAAGCTGTAAAACAAGTATTATTTGATCTTTGCAGAGCTGAACTAGAAAGGTGAAATTACTAATACCAGACTTACCAGTATTTTCAACTCATAACATCAAATTAAAACACACTTCTGTTTCCTCACGTCAAAAAGTATCTTTCTGACTGATGCCAACAGAGCAAGAGAGGATAATCTTTTGTAAGGAATGTATACAAAGGTTTCAGACTGCACTGCTTTATTCCAAGTTCCCTTTTACTCCACAAAAAGCTGAGATAACTGGATAAACTTAAGTTGTCTGAAGGGCAAGTTACTATCTAGGCTAAGTTAGGGCTGTACAATTTGTCCTCATGTGCTTGGCTTTTATTTATCATTTGAGTTTTGGTTGTTTTTTTTTTTGCCTCCAAGGTAGTCCCAGAACAGGAACAGTTACAGAGCCCAAGTTATCCTAAGCTTTTGGTGGCTTTTTCCCTAGAAACACATAAGTCTGCTTTTCTATTTTTCTGAATTCCCAGGGTTTACTTGCACAACTCCCATTAATATTGATGGGAGTTTGATAGCTGCAAAATCCCAATGCACACAAAAAGGAACAGACTCCTAAGTGAATGTCTATTATAAAATGACAAAGAGCTCTAGTCTTTGCAAAAGCCAGCAAAGAGTATTCTTCTGTTTAATGCTCTAATAAGTGTCCTATTATCCATTTAGTTCAATTACACTGAATGAGTCTGGTTTTTCCAAAGCCTTTCACTTTATCACGTTGAGTATGGTGAAGCTGACAAGAAAGATGAGCCACTCTTGGGTAACTACACTGATCTCTCACTATACCTCAGTGAGAACCAGGATCCACTCATTAGCAGAAAGGAAACAGTCATGACAATGGCCCCCAGTAGAGCCCTCGAGGTACCAATCTGACAATGATCCCATTTTAAACCTCTTATCATCAGAATGTTTTCATTCTCATCCATCACCCAAGACTCAGAAAAACAAGGAGGAAATTATTCCCTTCTGAACTGCTCAGAACAACGTAAGACCATGCTGAACAGCGTAAGGCAAGAGCTACATGGGTTTTGATATACTTCTTAATTCTGGGAAATTGGTCTTGGTTTTTCTCCACAACAGTGACTTTTTTCTGTTAAGAAACACCCATTATCTTTTTAGGAGAAGCCCTCCACAGTACCACACAATGGGACCAAAACACACAGTGCTTTCAAGTGGAGAAAGTATACAGAAGTATCCTCAAGCATTAGTGACACCATCATGAGTGTAGTTAATCTTATCCTATCAAAAGGGTCAATGTTTGAAATGGAGATGCAAAATAATTACAGACTTCAAAGAGATTTCACAGTATTTCAGCGTAAGTTATTTCAAGGTGGAGTGTATATGCAGACTTCTGTTTTATCCCACCTCCTTTTTTATGTTTCATGTTTTAGCAATTCATCCAAGATGCAGAAGACTAGTAGTAGAAATCCTTTCTATATGCATATGTATATTCCATTCAGTAAATAATTCAGTTTAAGTTACCAAAACACATGTATGCAATGGAGTGTCATTGCTCCAAAGAAGTCCCTTTAATATATTGGGTAATCAAGGTACACTATACCAGTAACCTGTGAGGCATTAGAGCATGTCTGCTAAACCACAAGCAACTGAAAAATTAAACTGGGAAGCACACACATACATAAAGATATGTGCATATATGTATGAGTATATACTTCTATACTCTGATAGACTTATTTGAGTCTATTGCAGGGATTGCATTAAAGGGTCAGACAGCTTGCTTTTCTTTCTGCTATTCTTGATTGGGATCCTGTCAAATAATTGTTTATTTCCATCTACCAAACCTTCCTAAGAGCAATAGCAGCTGGCATCTTGATCCATTCTGTCCCTGTCAGTTTTGAGTTCTTCCTAGGCAGGTGATGCTGCTCAGATGAAGAAAGCTTTCTCAGCCCTGTATGGAAACACTTTTCCCTTTCTGGGCACACTGGATCCCTAGCACTCTGTCCTTCCATCACTGCCATTGCCTGTGTGCTATGGTTGCAGGGAGCTGCAACAACCACTGCAGCCTAAGGAGAAGCTGGAGTGAAGCTTTCCCCCTGGTTTTGCCCTGTCCAGCTGTTTAAACAGAACCAACACACATCAATTTTATGCTGGCTTAAGTACTTCAGTCAGAAGAGGCCTTCCACCAGAGTCATTCCCAGACTACTGTCCCCATGATATATATACTGACACTCTCATGTCTTCTGCTAGGTACTACCTCAAAGAATAAGCCTCATTTGAGGAGTCAAAAACCTATTTTAATATAAATAAATATTAAATAAATCACTACTAAAACAATTTGTGTGGAGATACTCCAAGTGTAGAGGCTTTCCCCCCCCCATAGAGAAGCAAGAACTTTTCTCACCCTGACCCCATTCAGCTTGAATTACCTTGTGGCAACATTCTTCATCATACTTTTAGCTGCTTAAAGGAAAGAAATAGGGCTTACAGTAAACCAATCAAATCAAAAGACTGAAGGCCCACTGGTCTTATCAGCCTAGACAAGGATTATCAAGCAATAACTGACATTGGTTAGGACTGAATTTATATTTATATGTGTTTGGATGAATACTATGAATTGGCTTTTCTATCTTTCATCTTCCAGGAGGGATTGCACTAGTAGTGTTTATTACCAGCAAGCTGTAAAAAAATATCAGCAGTATTTTCAGAACATGTACTGAAATCAGGATTCATTTTGTTCCCTTGAAATCTCATTTTCTTCTACTTTTCCATAAAGTTTCAACAGGCCACAAAGAGAGCAAAAATAATGCAATAGTGACCTGGGCTTCTTAATACACATTACAGAAAGCAATCAAGGATGCCACTGAACCAAGGCACTTTGAAGTGATCCTTGATTTGTCATGAATTTCAAAAGAGGAGTCAAACAACTTTGCTTAACAAACAGCCAGGAGCACCACAACATATTTTTGAATAACACTGACAGACTAAAGGTAAATGACCTGCCAGAAGTATTTTTCAAAGCTCTAGCTAACGTGGGTTTAGATGCAGGCAAAATTGCAACTCATCTCCCAGTGTAACTTCAACTGTCATTATTTGCTGAAAGCTCCAGAAATTAAATTCCAGATGTGAATTTGGACTCAAACAAGAATTGAGGAAAGCTTACAGAAACAAATGTAATGTGTTTAGAAATAGATGTAATGATTTAACAGCCCTGATACTCCATGCCAATTTTCAGGAGGCTTTAGAGGACAGAGAGAGAAATAAAGGCTTACTGATATGTAATCTTTGAACAAATGCAATGCCAGACCCAATTTGCTGTTCCCTAAAAGGCATTCTAAATAACTACAAAAGGCAAATTTAACTACAGTTACACCAGGGATGAACTCAACCCATTGTTTCCTTTCCTGGAGGCTGTGACATTGAGTAATTATAAGAATGTTCCTTATTGTCAATGTTTGAAGGGAATAAATGACTAGGTACAAGTGTTTACCAGAGCACCATTTATTGATCGATTGTCTTCTAAATCGTCTTTGGCAGAAGACCACTTCCACTCTTGCATTATGCAGCTGAACACTAGTTATTTGGCAAATATCTAAATACAAGCCTCTTTGGAGTCTGTATTTTTCACAGCACCTCAAGCATCTTTTGAACAGGGTTTGCAAGCTTGTATTGCTATGGTCACAATTGTATCTAAGGATTCTGATGCCTCAGCTGTGTGGCTTCTTGAAGCAGGTATTTTGTATTTTAGGGACTAGCCCACCTACTTTATGCCATGGGAGGGACTCCTTATAGCAAATCCTTCCACCCAACTGCTAATAGCACAAAACTGATTTGCTCTAAATATCCTATCAACTCTCTTAAAGAAGCAAGTTGAACCTCTCTTTAATTAACATGATTACAGAAAAGTGGTAAACAATAGGGAAAATAAAGGAATTTTAGCAATGGGATGCATAAGTGGATTTGCTTTTGTTTAATTAATGAAATTAAAACTTTGCTTGGAAAACCCCTGTGATGTTTGAAGGAAGATCCTATTCAGAAGGGCAGTTACAGCATAGTTATACTGAGGATATGAAGTGAGAGACTCTGAGCTTCCCAAAATAAATGTGCTTGTTTTTCAGACAAGGAGAAATAACTTTCTTCTATTAAGAGACAACACAATGTCACCCATAAATCTAAGCACTTTACTGTACAACACTCAACTGTGAGCTAGGCTGTGGACAGTTTCTGTCAAAGGAGTATCCAGAAAAGTGACAATTGGCATTGAAAAATCTTGTCTTTCAACCTTTCAGGACAGGAAAAATAGAAAGAAAGCAGCATTTAATACATTTTATGTCATGATTATATTATTCTTTAGTCTCTGTATAGGTACATAGATGGCCATCTGATTACTTATGTCCAGGTAGAAAAACAACCACAACAATTTCAGATGATGAAACAGCTAGCAGTTCATACAATAACTGGTGTATTGGAAACATGCTCCTTAAACTAAAAACTAGCAGGAATGACCACAATATAGTTAACAACTGATGAAGACATAAATCCTAGCCTGTTCACTGGGAGTTGTGTGGCCTCCAAGATGATGACTGAAAAGTTGTGATCATGTTGTCTGCCCTCAACTTCAGATCCAAGACCTGGGTCCATTTTCATTAATACATTAGATCTGATATTCCACAAGAAAAAATAAATAAATAATTGGGCTTTCTCTTCCACTCATGTGGCACAGTACAACACATTAAAAAAAAAACAACCTAGCAGCTATGGAAATTTTTCTTGCATCTAGATGAGTGAAATTTGCATTGGTAAGAAACACATTCCCTACACAAAACTCCCTGTAGCTTTGGACTGATGAGGCACACTGCCAATGACTTTGAAAATTTTACATTTGCTGCAAAAATATAACATTTTTCAACAGTTTATTATGGGATATTTCCTTAAGGGAAAAGAAAATGTCATAAATAGCATTCTAGAAGAAACACCTTGCCTTGAGACATGATGTTTATCAAACATAATAGAGCCTCTGAGTAGTCCTTTCTCCCTGGCACTCAGAACCAAGTTAGGCAATAACCTTGAAGTTTCTATAAGCTACAAAGGATATCAAGTTAATTTTTAAATATGGGTTATTGTGATACTCTATAAGGTAATCAGAATGTTCAATATATTTGTATCTTCATTTAATTAATGACAGACTGGCTAGAAAACAGACAAACTATTCAACAGCTTCAGATAAGCAGCCTACTGCTGAACAGAGTGGAAGATCATTGAAAGATCTTTGTACTTACATTAGAAGATGTTGTTTTAAGACATGACTAAATATACTTCTTTTCTGGAAATACTAGTAGATTCAATGATTAAAAAATTACTAATCACTTCTGTTTTAACTCTTCTTTATTTCTCCCAGTGTTGCCTTAATCTGTTTTAGAGGTTATTGCCACTTAATAGTTTTGAGATTGCAGTCTACACCAGGTCTGGAGAAAGATCTAGCTGGAAATAATTCCTAGGGAGAAAGTAGTAACAACCAAAATATGAACAAGTCCTGACAGTGGAGGGATAGAGGTAATAACCTCCAGCCTCTGACAGGCTCTGAGCAATGCTAACACAGCTGGTTTTGCCAATCTGGGAGCAAAGTGATCCAAAAGAAAGGCAACAGTTAAAAAAAAAAAAAAAGATAGATAGACTAAAATAAACTCCCTGAAGAAATTCCACAGAGAATAAAGAGCATTGATTCTACTGTAGGATTTGAAGAAGCAAAACTTCTGTGACACTGTACCACAGGGAAAAAGCCTTAGGCTAAGAAAGACAGGCATGTAGCCCTTTTATTGTGTTTAAACACCTTTCTCTTGTCTTCTGTTCTCTTCTGGCTATAAAGACTAAATATGTTGGTTTGAAGAAGCTGTTGGGCACTTGAGCACAAACTCTAGAGGTTTTCTGCAGGATGCTGAACTCAAAGAGGAAGACAATCAGCAGGCTCTGCACTTGAACACCCTGGCATCTTTCTTAGAGGAATGTGTGAAGACAGCAACCTTAAACAAAATTATAGGTTTTTTCCTTCAACATGTTTAGGATGCAGTAATGAACCCTTTGGTTAGTATTAAAAACTCCTGTAATCTTCACAAGTACACAGAAGACTCAAAGCATCTGCAGCCCAAAGTGCATTGCAGATGATATTTTTAGCAAGGTTATTCAAGTTGCCAGGCACTTTACACAGGGCTGACTGACCAAAGTCCATCAGCTGTCAGAACCTTCTTCCTTCTTGTGTCCCAAAAACAGCTGGCCACAGAAAACACAGCTTTCTGCAAGGAGGCATAACTGGTTGGTCAGTCAGCCATATGTTCCAGCTACTGAGGTACAGATGACCACTGTCTCTTGAAGAACAAGCAGCATCAAGAGTCCTTTAGAAATAAGAAAAATCATAGGCCTGATGTAGTCATGTTAATAAGGGATAGAGCTAAGAGGCTTTTTATCAAAGCCTATTATTTGTTTTAGTGAAAATAATAGCTTAACTGCTGTTCAGTCTGTTCTCCCCCCAAAGTGTATTACTACAAGTATTTCTAGATAAGAAATAAGGGTTTCATTACCTTGGATTCTGAAAATAAAAGATGAGCACAAATCATGTTTCCTGACATTTTTTCTATACTTGAATCACAAGGACTTAGAAAATATCTTGTACAATAGCTCTGAGTACCATTTTCTTGGAATATTTGATTCTTACAAAAGCAAATTGCAGTTTCAAGTAGTTCAGAGATTAAAGGTAGGACCCTTAAATGATGATTCCTTAAAGTCTTCACTTCAACATTTACTTCAAAGTTCTTTTCCAAAAATGCCTTTTTTTCTTTCCTAAAGAACTCTAAAGTTTATCATTTGTCTCACTGCTGACACTCATTAATTATATACCCTGGAGTGAATCTTCAACTAGCTCAGCTACCATCAGCATCTCTTCTCTACTGGAGAGAGGCAATATAAAAACAGTGGATATAGTGATTCCTAGAGTACATGATATAAACTCCCTCATATTTTGCATCTGGTTTAAACACCTCTGGTTGTAAGGAAAAGGTTACTTTCACAGCAATTGCCAGTAACAAGGCATGAATTAGTGTTCTTTTACATAATGATAGCATGTCAAACTTGCTGTCATCTCTATAATGGAAAGCTGCAATGGTATCTCCTTGCTAAGAGAGACAAACAAGTAGAGAAGTAAGCAAAGTAGCACTTGAATGACTTGTACTTGCCAAGATAATCAAAACACATTAACTTACTAAATTTAGCATCAATGTTTTCATATCCCATAAATAATTTAGAGATGTCATATCTCTCTCTATTCTTTGGGAGGGCAAATAGGAGGACTTTTGAATAAGACAAAGAGCAACAGCCAGCCCCTTTAATAATACCCACACACCCAATACATCTGTACTCAACAGGACCCTTCCTGTAAGGAGCAAGTACTCACACAACCAGGGTATGCACAATCACTGTTTCTCTACCAAATCCAGAAACATATAGCTCACTGCAGAAAATACCATCAGCCCCTAACAGCAAGGAGAAATGGGGCTGTAGAAGGTTGTGCTGCTTCAGGATTGTATTACTAGAGACAAAACAAAAAGGCATTATATAGGGCAGTTACAGCTACAGCCAGTATATGAGAAAGGTGAATGCTCAGATGCATTTAAAACTAAAACATATTCAGAACTACACCGGGGTTGAGTACTGTTATCATTCATGTTTTCTACTTGCAATACAATGTATGCATATTTCTTGTAGACAAGGCCTGGGGGAAGAGAGAATTCAAATGAGATATGTCACAGTTTGGCTGTCTTAGTCAGCCTGATTAGACTTTCATATATTCAGGAAGATTTACAAATAGATCTTGTGCCTTTATTTTGAAAACATCCTTGTCTACATGACAATCAACAAATCCAGAACTGCTGCCTTTTCAAGGACACTTGTCCTGAGCATAGCAAGGTGCAAAAAAATGTTGATAATGGAGTTAATCTTTCTAGCTTCCCTAAAGGAGGAAATCAAAGACAGCCTGGAGGCTTTGAAGGACCACAGCTAAATACTAAACATCTATTCTGTTGCCTTGGAAAATGAATTCAGTTAAAAATACATAACCACAACCAAACATTCACCTGTGCAACCTTTGCTAGGTCTTCTTTGTATTCTCTTTACAATATAAAGGGGCCCAGTTCTGAGCCCCTCACTACAAGAGGGACATGGAGGTGCTGGAGAGGACACAGAGGCTCCCAAGCTGCTAAAGGGCTTAGAACATAAGCCTGAGGAGGAAAGACTGAGGGATCTGGGCCTGTTTAGCCTGGAAAAGAAGAGATTGAGGGGAGACCTCCTGGCTCTCTAGAACTACCTGAAGGGAGGTTGTAGAGAGGCAGGGACTGCTCTGTTCTCCCTAGTGGAGAGTGATAGGACAAGGGGAAATGGATGGAAATTGCACCAGGGGAGGTTCAGGTTAGACATTAGGAGGAATTTCTTTGCTGCAAGGGTTGTGAGCCATTGGAACAGGCTGCCCAGGGAGGTGCTTGAGTCCCCATCCCTGGAGGTGTTTAAGAGCCAGGTGGATGTTGCATTGGGAGGCATCATTTAGCAGGTTGCTAGGGCTAGGACAAAGGCTGCACTGATGATCTTCAAGGTCTCTTCCAGCTGGAACTGTTCTATGATTCTATAACTCAGACTTGCTATAGCCTTCACATTTGGTGTCACTTTACATCCCCCTCCCCTCAGTAGCTGCTGACAAGCTCTAGGATCTTTTACATCCATCTTCAAGAGCAGCAGTGGGGCTGGTGTGGACCATGGTGCATGGAAGGCAGGGAAGACCCCTGACCCAGCATGTCCACTGCCACCCTCTCACATCTTGTAAGCCTGGCATCAGCATGTATAAGTCCATGAACTGCTGTCTGGTTTCTTTTCTTTTCAATGCAATTGAAGCCACAAAGGTCTATCCTGTGTGGAGTTTTCACACCAAACCATTTATTCCTTGCCTTATTATAATCTTTCCAAATCCTGCCAGGGAATGTGCTGCCTTGCCTTCTCTCACTCTTCTTAATGACCACAGGGTTTTGCCCTTTCTTCTTAACTCAGTCACCTGAAGTGTCTCAGCACTTCAGATGTGTGCTTCACACTCCACACTTGGGCCCAGGAAGGTGCTGAGGGGCAGGACACAGGGGGAGAGCAGGGCAGCCTGGTGGGGAAGCCAGGAACAGCCCCATCCCTGGACACTGGGTACCTCCCTGGGGACAGGACTGGATGTCAACAGAGGTGCAGCCTCTTTATTCTGAGATCTTTATTCTGGTCTTTGTGCTGCTTTTCCCTTGAGCTGGCAGAACTGTTTCTGTAGCCAGGTGGTAAACCTCATCTAGAAACTTATCTAAGTGGAAACCATCCTGGCAAATAAATACAACAGTTACTATTAACCCAAACCAGTTCTCTAACCTCAGCTGTGTCAACACAGGAAAAAAATGGCTTGACCTGGGAATGGGTAGTAGGACAACTTTTTCTTTCCCTGGCAGTGGTACCAGTTTAAGAGCTTAAAAACTATAGCCTGCCTTATTTATCAAGTCTTGTAAGGCTAGGTGTAGACAGACAAAGTTGTTAAATGTCTTCTTGCAATAAGCTCCCAGAAGAAAACTACATCAAAGAAAGATCAAGATGAACGATCTTTCCTCACTATTTTATGATCCACATTTTGTACTTGGTTGTGATGGTTTTGGTTTCTTTTTTAATAAAAGGACATTTCAGTCTGCCACCTAATGATTTCAGTAAAGCAAAAGGAAGCTAAACCATTACTTGGTTGGAGAAACCCTGGAAAAAACTAGTGGTACAGAAAGTAAGAGCAACAAATAGGTAACATCTCCATCAGGTAGAAACTTCCTTCCTGAAGTCCTGCTTTAACTTCCTTGCCTCCTCAGCTTGAAAGAAGTATAAACAGAAAACTACCATAATTGTTTGAAAGATAAAGGACAGTACTTTTGCTAACTGTGAAACACCACTATTCATTCAATAATTACTGTCAAGAAATACAAAAGGTGAGGAGTTCTTCCCTTCCCATCAATTTAGAAAAAAACATATTAATGCTTCCAACTTTGCCCCCACTCTCTCAATTAAATCTCCTTAACATCTCACCTGTCAGCTATATTTGAAGACAATACATAACACTTAAAGCCATTAAGGTTTTTTTTCCACACAGCTGGAGACCCAATTCAACTCACAGCAATAGCAAGAAGATTTTTCTTCACCATCTTTCCACCAGTGACTTCATTTAAAGGAGTATTGTGAGGTATTGGCATGATCCTCAAGTGTACATAAGGAGCTTTTAGAACAATGAATACTGGCTGGATGTGGGAACAGTCATCTAAATGTGTGTAAAGTTGCTCTCTGCTAAGTGCAACAATTTAAAGACAAAATTAGGTATTTATGTTATAAAGAGACAGATTTTTCCCTTGCTCTCTTAGAAAAAAAAGAATATTTTTTCAAAAAAATGGACTTCCAGTCCCACAGGGGAGGTTTTTTTCATTATTTAAGATGTCAGGGAACTATTCTAGAAATCGTATGGGTATCCCAAGCACACACAGAGATGTAACAAAAACCCTAAGCAGCCAGCATGTATCTTCAGTACTCTGACAGCTGGATAGTGTTCCAAAAGTTTAATCTCTTTCTAAGGTTAAAGTATATTACAATTCCTCTTCCTTTATTAACCTATTGGGTCTGATCTTCTATTTATCAATATCACAGTAATATCATACCACAAAACAGGACTGTGTCTGGATAATGATGCCTAGAGGAGATAGTTTCCCAAGCATGGATAAAAAGGCTTTAAAATATTTTCTGTACTTCAAAAACTTATAGAAAGTATTTCCACTTAAACTCATAAATAAAATCTTTCACTTTTTGGAAAAAAAAAAAAGGACATATCAAGATCAGATAAAGGAAATTTTATTTCCCCCCTTTGGTAACTAAGAGACTTCGTAAAGAAGGACAAAGCCAGAAAGGCATTATCCATTAAAACCAAATTCAGGGAGGGATCCATCTACATTTGCTGAAACTTCTGCATTTATGCAGGCATATCACAAAACAAGTTAACAGCACAAACATACATTTTTCAAATGCATGGAGATCTTTGCAGTTAGGGGAAATGCTGATAAAAAAGCTACACTGAAGTGCAAGGCACTGGCCCAGATCCCTCCCACTCTATCTGTGTGAACAGAGTTATCTATCACCTCATTTAGAAAAGCCAAATACTTAAAAACAAGAAAATGAGTATTTAAGAACCCTATAAATCTTCAGCTGCCTACATCATAGATGCACTATTATTTCCAGGTATAAAGAAATGTCTATTTCATCATAACAAAACAGCCTTAGCTACAGAACTCAGAATAAACATTATTCTCTCTGTAAGCACAGCATAAAAAGCCCTGCAAAACCACGAAGGATGAAGGTATGCAATACAAAATGCTGCTTGGCCTCAAAAATAAGACAAAGGTAAATAATTTTACTAGAAAACAACTGAAGGTTGCTCCTCTTGGATGGGAAAGTATGGTATTATTGTCAAGAAACAGCAGTTATTTTCCAACAGCAGATATTTCCCTCTCTAGAGAGGGTTTGATCAGCTGAAGGACAAGTCTGTGTGGTGTGCTGTGTATCAATAAACCAGCAGACACTTAGCCACAGAACCAGCAGACACTTAGCCACAGAACCAGCAGACACTTAGCCACAGAACCAGCAGACACTTAGCCACAGAACCATGTGCCTCCAGTATCCTCCATACCACCTGAAAATGCAGTGCCTGGCAGAAAGCAGCTGGCATGAACTGTCCTGTGATACATGTGTGGTATAGATACAGATAGAGATCATAGAATCATAGAACAGTTCCAGCTGGAAGAGACCTTGAAGATCATCAGTGCAGCCTTTGTCCTAGCCCTAGCAACCTGCTAAATGATGCCTCCCAATGCAACATCCACCTAGCTCTTCAAGACTTCNATAGAGATATAGATACCAGAAATGTTTTGTAGTTTCCTTTACATTTGACAGCAACTTTAGATCAATTTCCAACAGGAACCCACTTCATTCAGCACACAAGGTAGATGACAGAAGACAATCACTTTGTACAACCAGAGGGGTCTCCATTTTGGCCATGTGGAAAAGCTACAAAGAACAGCAAAATGTAACATATCATGCCTAGACCTCTCCAATCAGTCAATAATTGTATGTGCCCCAGAATCTAAACTGCTTTTGAGGAAGTCTACTGGAGAGAAGGACACTTCCTAAGGAAGTTCAAGATCATACATCTTCCTCTGACCTTCCATTAGCACCAGCCTATGCTAGGAACACAGAAGTAATATAGCTGTCCCTCTGTGAGCCTGGATTCACCAGGGAAAGACAAGTTGGTAGCAAGAAACAATGATGCAGAAGATGAAAGAGTGGGAAGAAAAGATGCTGTTAAGACTGTTAACTATGTTAAAGGTTTAGAGTTCTTGGAAATACAGAAGGACAGTATGAGGTCCACCAAACACATGCTTACTTGGGGTGGGAGACTGATAACTGAATCTCTTCAGGTGCCCAAGTGTTAAAACATCAGTTGGACTGATGATGCTTGTGGGTCCCTTCCAACTCAAGAGATTCTATGATTCTATGACTCTCAAACACAAATGTGCAATTCAACACTGGTATCATTAAGCAAGTGAAGATGAGGAAGATTTATGAGATGTATGAAATGTGCTGTCAAGGGTTAGGGCTGGGCCAATCACTAATCCAGTGACAGTTGCTCTCTACCCACAATTCAGGGAATGAAAAAGGGAATTAACAGGCAGAGAGAGATTTGTGGACTGGAAATGAAAACTTAATGAAAACTTTATGAAAATAACAATAACATGAAATATATACAAATATATACAAACCCAATACCAAACCCAAACTCTCCTTGATGGCAACTATGTCACTGTCACCACTGATACTGTGGCAGGACAACTCACCAGCAGATGGGAATCAACTCAGGGGCTTTGTCCTGAAATTGAATTCAGGAACACTTGGATCTAGATTGAAGGAAGAATGGACAGAACCCTGCAACAGCAGAGCTGAGCTTCTGATCCTCACAAGGAGAGTTAACAGTCCACCACCCTACATGGCTCAGATGCTCAACTCTCAGGAAGGATGGAGGCCCAAACCTCTTCTTTTTGTTGTTAATTAGGTGCTAAATAGCTTAATCATGCACCTGGTTGCTTGGGTCTTAGGCTCTAATGTAAGAGACCTCAAGGGCCTCCATGAGAGTTTCAGGAACTAAGCCTCAGTTTTATTATTTATCTGCTGTATATGGAGTGGAATAGCTTGTTGGTCAGTCTAGGGTCATTTGAACTGTCTGCTCCTCTCTGCAGGTGTGGCCTTGTACTTGGCAGCCCCATCTGGCACACTACATTTAGCAGTGATTTGGAGATGTTTTAGCTGCAAAGTAAAACCTGTGTTCTAACTCACACCAGGACATGAGCAAAAAGCCAAGCACCAGAAACAGTTTTGCCATAGAGTTTCAGGTCTGCTTTATAGACTGTTGGAGCTAAAGGAGTTAGTAAAGGACTTGGCTAAGGAAAAGTAGGGCTAGGAATAGAACTAGCTATGTTACATAAAATAAAAATGTCATGATGAAAGATATTCACAGGGACATGGAATGACAAAAGAAATCATTGCCATTCTCCCTCCACTGAGTTTTGTGATGCTCTTTACCAAAATAGGCACCCAGCATCATGAAAGCAGGGCCATATTTAATGACAAATATAACCAGTTCAACACCTTCTGCTGAACTACTTGCAAAGTATTTGACACTTCTGGAAGTGTAGCCCATGACAGCTAACATATTTGTACGTGTAGAGAAGTCTGCTCTAGATTTAGCATGTCTTTACCTAAATGAATATACAAAATCTGTTTTGTGCTAAGCTTGCTGTCACTTTACAAAAGACTTTATAAGTTTCACAGTTAGGAAGTAGGACACAACAAAAACAAATGAAAGTTCATAATAAAATGTGCATCTGTCTGTCTGTCCACCAGGTTAAATCACCAGCTATCCAGAGTTCTTCATGCACAGTGCCTTGAGTTTTCTGGCTCAGAACTGGCAATAAACTCTGCCTAGCAAATGGAGTTTTCTGCTGCTCTTCCCCCAGCTTCCTTCAGTCAATACCAGATGGAATTTCTAACAATGACTATAGGCATAGAATAACAACGTGTAGATTTCCAACAGAGATGATGGAAATCAACAACAATAATAAAAAAATCCCACACAAACATAAGTGGCCATCTGGACACTGAAAGGCAGAAATAATGCTTCTCTACAGCTAGGCTCCTGTAACACGCCCACAGTGTCTCTGTGGGAAGAAATAAACACTGTATTTCTACAAACTCCTAACTAGTTAGTAACACAACTTGATATTCATAATGAAAGAGTTTGCTATAAATATAGAAAACGTTAATAAACCTGATGGTTTCCTAAAAGTTTCTAGAGATGCAGCCAAAACTATGGCATCTGTCAGTAAAATGAGAGAAAAAGCTTACATGTGAAAAATAGCTCAAGTAATTAGTATTTTTTAAATTAAGACCATTACTGCTGCAAAGATCTGCACACTTGGTACAAACTAATCTTTTGTTTGAAGTCTGATAGAGCAGAATTTACATTACAGTCAGAGAAAAGAAAAATTGACAGTCTTGACCTATTTTGTGGCTAAGACTGAGCAGAAGAGTGCTGTAAGCACTTTTGGGCTGCTGAGGGATGTTACTACGACAAAATATTCCATTATTTCAGAACATGATTCACCTCAATCCTGGTGTGTTTGTAAATATTAATTAGGGCTAATGACCCCACTTTGAAGAAAGCAATGATTATTAAAATGATGATAAAGTAGAGTTCTAATAACATACAGAAGAATCTTGAAAATGGCATCAAAGAGATCTCTTTTCACAGACATTTTTCTAACTGAGGTAGCAGAAACCAAACAGAACAGGTACCCTCCTACTTTAAATTTTGCCTTCAAACTAGTCAACTGTCTTCTCTGCACAAAGTCATTGTAGAGAATTGACTGCAGAATGGTTCAGGAATATTTTATTGATATTTGCCCCCCTCCCCAATATACAGAAGAGTGGAGAAAAATCCTTCTTTTTCCTTTCCCCAATTATTAAAAATAATTATCAAAACATACCAAAAAATGAATGGAAACATTCAATTTCATTTTGGACAAAGCATGTCAACTGGTCCTCAATTATTTGTAATTTTTGCCTTTCTTTGCCAACAAAATCTTTCAAATTAATATTAAATTTTTATTTTTAGAATACTTTAGGGAAGGAAATATTAATAATTCACATAGCTCCTCTACTGTACTGATGTTCTATCTCCTTGGGGAGATGGATGTTAGGCCTTCCAGAGGTCTCTGATAAAGAGTGATGAACATGCCTCACTCATCATCCTTTAGAAACCCTTAGAACTGTCAGGGTTGGAAGGAACCTTCAAGCTCATCTAGTTCCACCCCCGTGCCATGGGCAGGGACACCTGGCACTAGAGCAGCTTGCTCCCAGCCCCAGCCAGCCTGGCCTGCAACACTGCCAGGGCTGGGGCTGCCACCACCTCTCTGGGCAACCTGGCACAGTGGCTCAGCACCCTCCTGGGCAACAACTTCTGCCTAGCACCCAACCTAAATCTGCTCTCCTCTAGTTTGGATCCATAAATGTGCTAACTAGCCTAGACAGACATCTTTGGTACTTGGTAGCACTGGATATGAGCACAAGACACTAGAAAGAGTTTATAGCAGAGACAATCCTATTAGGAGACAACAGGAATGAGAGCTGTGCTCTTTGCCTTCAAGAGAATTATAAAAATGGAGAGAACAGCTTGAGTTTAGCAGAATTGATAAAACCACCAAAAAAACTGAAAGCACAGGAAAGAGGTTTCCAGCCTAACTTCACACAAATTAATAGGGAATTCAGATTAACAACTGCAATCAACACATCTTACAAACAACTAGAAGAAATTTTCCCATCTTTTAGCCATACTAATGAAAAAGGTTTGGATATTCTTGTACACCTCCAAGGTTTTTTTCAATGTAAACACGAATCATTTTCTAAGACTAGTATTTCATTCTCAGTGTTTTCATCAGCTTTCAAATTAAGTCAGTCAGTATTTCCAAGTGCAGCTTTTGTCCAAGTTCTCTCACAGGATCCATGGATTTCCAGATGTGATTTTTGTTATTTGGGAGTTATTCAGTTTTGTTATTTAAGAAATTTCATTTCCACTCCTCCTCTTTCTCACTGAGGGCCAAGACACAATACAGTGTTCTGAGGAGCTAATTAAGAGATTGGTGGTGACATTTGATCAAATTCAATTCCCTGCTGGGAGAGATTCCTTTAATTACCTCTTTTATCATTTTTGGACTAGAAATAAACAGCCAATAAGAGAAAGCCTTTTAATAGATATTTTTGAGGTACTCAGGGTTTTTAAGTTGATAAACACTGTAAAATGGAGACAATGACAAGAGGACAAACCTGTAAGGATCCTCTAACCCTAGGTCAACACTGAGTTTGTAATCTGCCAGCAGCACTGTAGGTGCTAATGCCTACATTTATCACACACTGTTGAAGATTTATAATCATCCAGTCCTTTGCATAGTGTAGATCAGGAGTCCTTATACAGCACAACAGACACATTTCCAATTAAAGCACTTGCTAGGAACCTCTCAGAAACCATCCAGGCAACAATGTCCAACCATACAAGCAAAGAGAATGAGGAAATGCCTAGAATCCTACTAAGTGACCCTGGAAAATTCCCTACTGAAAGAGCATTTTATAAATGGATCTTTTCTTAAGCGCTGTGAGTGCTTTAGTTACAATGAATAAGAGTTGACAGGTAAAGCAATTTTAAAAGCTAAACTTGTGGAACAATAAAATGTGCAAACAGTGGAGAAAATGTTTATCTACTGTAATAAAAATACATTTTAAAATTAAAAAAACACTTTTTTTCCTATTTATTACATTTCAGCATGGTATATATCAAACTCTTGGCTTTTTTCAGCAAGCTACATCTGAAATGCCTCCCCCTTGGTAAAAACAGCCAGCCTCATGCCTCCAATGGACCCAGCAAGGTAGGTGATGCAATCACGTGGGCAGTGACCTTTTCAATTCAAATCGAATGTGCCTTGCAGAGGCAAGGCTGGATTCATCTTTCAGTGCCTCCTTGCATGTTCTCTGCCCCCTACTGAGACAAAATTACAATCTCTATTTTCAGCATTCAGGCTGAAGAGAGAGTTGGATGCAAACCTCTGTCTCTGGGAGACTTTCTTCTTGTCTCATCCGGTTATTTCTGATGAGCGTTTTTGCTGCTGGAACAAAGCACTCCTCAGCATTTTCTAGGAGATTTCATGTAGCTCTTGTGTAGCTACAAACCAGAAGCTTGGTTTAACCTGGCTGAACAAAGAGCTCAACTGCAAACCTTGGAATGAAGCCCTCTTTGTCCAGTGAGTGTTTGTAGTTTCTGTTTTAACTGAAGCCAGCCTGAATGTTTCCCAAAAAAACCTCTCTGGGGAGGCTTTCCAGCATCACTAGGACAGTTTCTGCCTACTCATACTTTTTGATTACTTCAAACACTTCACAGGCCAGAGCTTCTCCTGTGCCAAAATCTGCTAAGGGCAGCTTCTGGTTCCCTGAGTGTGTACTGAACACGCAAGTCATGGGGTTGCTTGCTTGTGCCAGCTGGCAGCTAAGGCACCTCCCAAACACCTCTGCTCTTGCCTCCTGCTCACCCAGACACTGAAGCCAGCTCCTGCCTGCCTGAGAGGGATCAAATGCAACCTCTCTCTGGCAGTGATTTGCCCCAGAGGGACTATGCTGGAGGTAGTCTGATCTTAAGACTGCTGCAATGATGAAAGGGAAGGATTTTGAAGCTGTTGGAATGGGATATTCTGATTACAAGAGAACTGCATGGACTTATGGATTGCAAGTATTAGTGTTATCTGATGTGAAAACTCAGCTCCCCAGGCCAGCAGAAAGTATTTACTGTACTTTGGGTTCTCACCCTGGAATATAATCAGTCATTACAAAAGCACAGGAGTCATCTCTGGCTTACATCCAACCAGGCTGATACTGATATCCTTTGCTGTATCAGGGAGGACAGAGGCTTGGGCCAGTTCTACAAACTGATATATAGGTCAGCATTCTCATGAGAAGCAAATGGCTTCATTTACTCTAGAAAGGATTGCAAGGTCTCTGACACACCTCTCTTCTCAAAAGTGTATTATTTTCTGACTCTGGTCTACTTACACTAAGATTAGAGTACAGAATGAAGAGCAAACAACAAACCCAATGCATTTGTTTTATTCTTTACTTCACAAAAGAAGCATAATAAACAAATGTGGTGCTAAAGTCTAACAAGAATGCTACCAATATCAGTGTTAGGGTTTGGTATTTTTTTTTAAGGAGGATTAACTACTTAAGCTCTTAGTTTTTACTTTTACTTAAAAGCTTAAGTAAACTCCATACATATGTATAGCTAGTGTACAGTGAGGTCTAACTACAGCAACCATTGTCCCAAACAGGATGCAATCACACAATTCACACATAAATTGGAGGTATTTTCTTTAACTCATAAATGCACAGATACAGGTGCTAGGCAGAAAGTAGCATCCTGAGGTCTCAAATCAAGTTATTTATCTAGAAAAGATTAACTTATTCCATATTCTAATCCATATAACGTTGTCATTCTACTAAACAATTGGTTAACATTTCCTCACTTCACATGTAAATTAGTAAGCATGCTCAAAATAATTTGCAGAGTTCTTGTTTCCTCAGTCTTTTGGGTCAGTGAGTCAGAAGCTGGGACACAGCAAGAGACTCACATAAAAATGTGGTCAAAATGACTGATTTACAGAAACAGAAAAATACATATTTGCACAACTAGGCCAGAACATGAGCTATTCTTTCCCCATTTACTTCAGTTCCAATTTATACTCCAACCTTTAAGACACACAAGTTCACTGAAGGCTAACTTTAACCTGTAGAATGACCTGTTGTGAGAAAATGGCTTCCTATATAGCACCACATAAAGTGGGTTAAAAAGTTGCCCTAAAGAGTATGCATGGCAGAGAACATTCCTCTCATGAATACTCTTGCATGTGCTTGTTATGCAGACACAAATACTTCTCCTGTCTGGATTCCAATGTTCTGGCTTCTGTACAAAACTAAGACAAATATTGTCTACCCTAAAGCATTATCAACCAAACTGATAATGTATGTATCTACTTAAGCAGCACTCAGAATGTCACTGTGAGATTGCACATGTAAATAAGCCATCCAGGTCTCTGACTCAGAGAACACAGCATACTGCAAGGAAATAATGAACAGAAAACTAGAACCAAGTAGGAAGACAATACAGCAATAAAGCTACTGTTTGCATAAATCACAGGGGTGTTGTCCTTAAAAATGTCTCACTTTGTAAGAAAATGTTGTATGCTCCCATGCATTTCTTAATCAGTATTCCTTCTGAGACAGAAGTAGATCTATTTTGGTGTGAGTTTGCTTACTGTAAGATTTGCATAAGCATTTTGCTTCTGACAGTGACTATGTTGTCACACACATCATTTTGCTTTGCAAACCTGGCTGGCCTGGAGGTGTACCTGTGTATGCTCCTAGTACATTGAAACTGCTCAGAGTACACCTTGCTTAAATACAATAAAAGGCTAATGCTGGGCAAGGACTCAAAAATCATAAAAAAATGCAATTGAAAGATATTTGACACTAACCTGTAATTAAAAGTTCTAATGATTAGTATCTAGTGAGTTTTCCTCCCTAGCCTGTAACAATATTTAATTGTTCTTATAGAATCTTAGGTCAACTTCTACTTTCCCTGGCTATAAATCAAGTCTATTACTACTTACTCATCCCTTAAACTGACATAAAGGAAGTTTTATTATTTATCTAACAACCTGCTACATTTTGGAGGATAAAACATCCTTTACTTGCCAAATCTTCACTGTTCACCAAATACATAAAATTCTTTTGACTTTGCTTTACTGGTGATCTCTTCCTCACTGTTACAGTCTGTTATGATGAAGTGGATATTTTGCATCCAACTGAAAGTTTAGTGCCCAAAGCTGGACAAACTCATTCACATGAGGGCTTGTAATTATTTAACTAATCAGTAAACATTCAAGCCTTAATTCCTCTTAGAACACCATAATACTGTGCTTGTAGTCTTCTATAAACCCCCAGGCCTCCACAGTCTGCTTTGGTTGTACCAATTAAACCACACTTTGCATTTGCCAAGGATCTAGCTATCTGAGGCCATACACTTTTCATTTTCTTTCTGGGATTTAGGGAGCTACATGCTCATTCTTAAATCTTTTTTCAGTTGCATCAGCTAACTCACTGACTTCTACTAGGAGGAATTTCCACTGGGCATTGCACTTCTGAAAAACTTATTTCTAAGTATTGAACACTGACTGACTGTAGTAGTTCTCTAAGTTGAACCTCTGATTTTATGAGATGACATAAAAGATGATCCTCTCCTACCATGACCATCATAAAGACCTCATTTTTAACTAAACTCCTTTAAACTGTGTTTTGCAGCATCCTCTTTCTAGTCACTTTTATGTGTCTTTGAAATCCAACTGAGAACAGGAGTCCTCTGCATGGCAGGCACTGTTCAAAGAAAGAATACTAAGCCTACAGAGCTTTGCAAGCAGCATGCTTCAGAAGACCACAGGATAGAGAAATGGGGTATAAAGCTGTCAGGGGTTAGGACTGGGCCAACCACCAACCCAGGGACAGATATTCTCTGTTATCCCCTTTTCCTCACTCCAGCGAGGAAAAATTAACAGAGACACTTGCAAATTGGAAATGAAACTTAAACTACTGTAATGAAAATAATACCAAAGAAATGAAGTGTGGAAATATACACACATGCAAAAGCAATACCAGAACCAAACCCACCTTGAGGGTAACTACGTCACCACTGATGCTGCAGCAGGAGGACTTGAGCAGCAGCTGGGACTCAGACTCAAGAGGCTGGATCCTGGAACTCAGGAACTCTTGCATTGAGATGGAAGGCAGAACAGGTAGAGTCCTGGGAGAGCTGGGCTGCTGATCTTCACAAGGCTCTGGTGGTCAGTCTTCTAAGATTGAAGGCAGAACAGAGAGAGTACTGTAGGGAGAGAGCTGGCTTCTGATCTTCACAGGGCTCAGGAGTTCAACCTTCTGGAAAGGTGAAAACCCAGATCTCTCCTTATATCTACTACTTGTTAATTAGGTGCTAATTAGCCCAATTAAGCACCTGTTTTGCTTGGCCTTATGCAAGACACCCCAAGGCCCATGCTTGATATCGAAGCCTCAAGCACTGAATACGATGTATATGGCATGGAATGCCTTATTTTGACACAAAGTAGGACAACAAAACAAAGGAATACCAAAAAGGCATAATGGTTTTATGTGGAAGGAGAGAACAAGACAACCAGGGAACAAAAAAAAGTCAATAGTAACTATATGGAGGGCATGGCACAGGAAAAACTAAGGTGACAGGAGCTGAATGAAACTGAGCTAAAGACTTGGCCAACTAGTACTGACCTCACCCACAGACATCCTGCACAGTTTACACTGTCAACACAGCTCCTGGGAAGGACAATTAAAAGGTGTATATTCTTTAGGAGGGGCAGAAGTAGCCATCTAATCAGAACTGAGGGAAGGTTTCTGCAGGTAGCCCACCTGGGAAGGGTACAAAGAGCAGCCAGTAACAGCTCTTAGCAGCCCAGTGGCTACACAATGCTTGAATACAAGGCTAGTTCCTTGAATACAAGGCTAGTTTCATTCAAGGATGAAAGGTGTTTCTTAGCACATTTCAAAGAGGTTGAGTGGGAAGCAGCAGGAAATACTAGCACCTCGTCAGTTCTTTTAAAACCACAGAAGGTAAAACCAAAAGCTCTCTAAGCAGGAACTCAAGAGAGCTTGCCTGCAGAAGGAAGCAACTTGGCCATTTTGGAGTTAAACAAGCCAAAGAACCCAAAATTCAGGGAGAAAAGTCCAGGAACAATAAGGGTCACATTGCTTGTTACTAAGTGAACTTTGCATATTGTTTGTGCCCACAGAAGCAAAGAGACATTCTTTTACAAAGTTGCTTTAAAACTGTGTCTCTGCTTGTTACAGCAAGTGTGAAAGGGCAAACTAGGATGCATCCAAGCTCTGGGAAACGACAGCCTTTAACTACTAGGAGCCCAAAGCACAGCAAGTACAAGGGATACTTCAAGGACTTTATTTTTTAAGCAAAAGAGAACCGAGAGAACTCAAAAGGGCTTCCAGCTAGGCAATGCAACAAGAGGCTAAAGGCTAATGTTTCTTGTGCTCCTGGATTAAAGGAAATATTAAAAACACAAGGAGTCACTAATGGGACCTAAACCTAAATGGGATCTAAACCATCTGAGCGCCAGTTAAAGAAAAATTTTAATGGCACTGTGACAGTTCTGTTTTTGCCAGTGATACGAGACATTTAGGAACCTTTTAAATTCAAGGCATTAACACTGGTTTATCATCATTAGACAGTGAGCCACACTTAAAAATAGTGTGCATCTGAAATCCCAGGGCAGGTAAAATGTGTTTTCCCAATTATTATCTGAAGAGGATTCAAAACATTTGTGCATTTTTATAAAGAAGAAAAACATATGGTGAGCATACATCATTTGAAGGTTAAAACTAGTTAAGACAACTGGAGAGTAGGTCAGTGCCTAAGGAGTCTTAAGGTGCTAGTGTTGTTTGAAGTTTGTTAGCCAGTGTGCAGAAAGCCAGACACACAGAGCAGAGATACTGACTTGATTGCAAAGCTGTGCAAGTTTGGATGCTAGGAGGTTTCCCACAAAGCTAGCACAGCACAGACAACCAGTTCATTAACTACAAAATCTTATCATGAAACCACTACCCGGTTCCAACTCTTAATACTGGATTGGGCAGCTCATTATCATAAAGCTGATACAATAAAACATTTATACACAAATTCAGAGGGAAAGAGTCTTCACCTGGGCTGGGCTCTCTTGGCCAAGGGGCATGACTTTTAGTACTATAGTGAGGGCAGTTCTCTTATCCTTACTCTTTGGCCAGCATCTCCCAGAATGTTAACACATGCAAACACAACTGTCCTTCCCTGATTAGAAGTTATTCCACTAATCACTCTTAATAAGTCCAAGGATGGTCATCCTGACTCTGAAGCTAAACACATACTTGCCTTTGAGATAATGTGTTCCACACATGACATTGTTCTATAAACTCTTAACTATTTTCCAACAGCAGATATGATAAGTACCAATGCCTCTTAGCTACTGCTAAAGGTTTTTTGTTGTTTCCCCCCGCAGCATTTAATGAATTGAGATGCTTTAGAAGAGCAAGTTCTAAGAAATAATATATCTTTAACAAAAAAATATTAGGTCAAGGTGTTTCAGCCTGAAAGCATAGCACCCTCAGTTTTCCATGCAAGCTTTTAAGTGTACTCTGATTAAATTCATAGAATCACAGAATCATAATGGCTGAAAAAGACCTCGGAGATCACAGAGTCCAACCATCCACCAAACACTACCATGCCCACCACTAAACAACTAAGTACCCTAAGCACCATGCCTACACATTTTTTGAACACTTCCAAGGATGGTGATTCCACCATCTCCGTGGGCAGCCTGTTCCAGTGCCTGGCAACTCTCTCAGTGAAGAAATTCTTCCTAATACTGAACCCGAATCTCCCCTGGCACAACCTGAGGCCATTTCCTCTTGTCCTATCACTTGTTAGCTGGGAGAAGAGACCCAGCCCCACCTCACTGCAACCTACTTTCATTTTCACTGTTGCCATTGTAAGGTAGTAGACAATTGCTGCACATGATGCAAACACACTTGGGAGTCACTGTTTTCAGCCTGTCACTACAGCAGAGGACATTTACTTCTCTCCAGTTGCTTCATACTAGTGCTAATCTCAAACACTATTATACCTCTGGAAGAGAAAGCCATGAGTGAGGCAGCAGGTGAGCCAAAGCTCACTTCTCCTGCCAGAATCCAGGCTGGAGTTGGCCCTGCTCCATGAGTCACCAGCAGACACCCCTGGCTGGGCAAAGAGGGCAGTTAGAGAGAGTGCTGAATCCATACAGCCACCCAAGCAAGCAGGTCCTGGGTGCTTCTCCATATGACTCAAGCTGGGGCTGTGAATCAGAGAATCATTAAGGTTGGAAAAGACCTCTAAAATCAAGTCCAACTGTCAACCTATTACCACCATGCCACTAAACCATGTCCCTAAGTACAACATCTATGCATTTTCTACACACCCCCAGGGATGGTGACTCCACCACTTCCCTGGGCAGCCTGGGTCAATGCCTAACAACATTTTCAGTGAATAAATTTTTCCTAATATACAATTGAAACCTCTGCTGATGCAACTTGAAGCCATTTCCTTTTGTCCTATCACTGATAACCTGGGAGAAGGACCGACTGCACCTCGGTACAACCTCTGTTCAGGTAGCTGTAGAGAGAGCTAAGTTCTCCCCTGAGCCTGCTCTTGTCCAGACTAACCAGTCCCAGTTCCCTCAGCCAATCCTCATCAGCCTTATTTTCCAGACCCTTCACCAACCTCATTGTCCTTCTCTGGACACACTCTAATGCCTCTCTGCCTTTTTTTCCAGTGAGGAGCCCCACAGGGAACACAGTGCTCAGGGTGAAGCCACACCAGCACCACGCACCGCTCCACACCCCGACGGCTCGCTCCCGCCCTGACGCAGGCCTACGCCAGAAGGGGGCGGGAGAAGGGCGGAAAATGAAGGCGCCGGCCACGTGACGAAGATTCGAACGGCTGCGCGGCAGCTAGTGGAGGCACGTGCCTGCTCATTGGGCTGCGGTGGGCACGTGATCCTACGTCACACGCCAGGCCCGCCCTCAAGAGCGGCGGGGGAAGGGAAGAAGAAGTCGCATGCGCAGTGGAGGGGAGCGCGGACACGGTGACGGTTGGCCGTTGCTCGCTGCTCTTTAAAAGACTTTCTTCATCCTTTGAGGAGGGATAAAATAGCCATAGTCTAACGTCGGGTTAAGCGACGCCGGCTAGCTTCAGAGGGAGAGGGCCCGACCGGGGAATGGTGGGCGGGCTCCGGGCCCGGGCAACCTGGGAGCAGACTCCGCCTCCTGCCCGCCGCGGCCTCGGCCCCTCAACCCGGCACCGCGGGGAAAAACCGCCCGCTTGCCCGATCTCGCTGCCGCGCACCCACGAGGGTAAGTGCCAGCTCTCTCCTCCCCTCTCTGCTTCCCCGCCGTCCTTCCCGGGATCGCTCGTCCTGAAACCTTTTACGCTCGTGTGGGGGGGCTGGGTCCGGCGGTCGGCCCAGGCGGGGTGCTTAGGGCGAGCACGCGTCTCTGGAGGGAGATCGCCCTCGTTCCTGGTGGGTTGGTGTTTTCCCCGGGGCCGCCAGGCCGTTTGCGCGTCCCACCGCGGGCGGGTGTCTGCTCGGCCGGTCGCGGACCGGGCGCTGGCGTCGGCTTCCCTCAGAAAAGCGCGTGTATTTGAAACGGGGGTGAGGAGAAGGGACGATCTGGCTGCAGATGTAACCGGGGGTCTCAAACAGGAGGACTGCAAGGCAGAGGGATGCCGAGGAGAGAGGGAATTCACCGATGGAGTCTCGGCTCCATCGGGCCTTGTTCGTGATGTTGGGCGGCGATAGCATTTTGGCGAGCTGCACCGAGGCGAAGGGGGGGGTTTAGAAATACATCCCGTGGTTGTAGAAGCTTAGAGCTCAGTGTAAGTGGGAGGGAGGAACTTCGGATGTTACTGGGGACTGCAGCTAGGCCGTCGGAAAGGAAGCAAGCGAGGCTTTAGGTTAAACCGAAAGAGCCTACGCCGACATAGGTCTGCGCAGGAAAGGAGCACCGTAGGTCAGCTCCCGGCTGGCAGCGCAGCCCCAAATGCCGCAGGCGTTTCCTGCCCGCTAAAACACAGCCCGGAACGGAAAAGCGGCTGCAGCCCTAGGCGAGTCGCCGTACGTATGATGAGACACCAGTGACGACTTTTGCCGGCTGATTTCAGGTTGGGTGATCCAATAGTGCGAGTTTTGGTAGGTAGATAGGCGATACCCTGGAATGCAAATGTTAAATTAAGTCTTGTTCCCAAACTGCTGCATTAAGTGGGGCAGCTGTAGTTACTAGGTCGATTTTAGTAGTTCAACAAAGCGTCTATATTGTGAGGGTTTGTTTTTTTTAAATAGAAAGAGATGTTTCTCAAAATACTCCTATCTCAACCTGTTCAGAACATATGCTACTAAAACTTCTTGAAGGTTGTGACTATCAAATACCGGTGTGTTTGTGTTGCTTCCCGTTTCTTAGGTTAGAAAACGCATATCAAGGATTCCCGTGATCCTGTCTTCAGATATGTTGGATTCTGTTGTGTCCTCCTCTTTTTCAGTATTGATGTAGAGAAACCATGTAAACTCAGGCAGGCACAAAGAATCTGGAGCCATGGCAAACAGGTTCACTCCTTTCCTATTAGTGGAGAACAAGCTTTCTACTTAATGTGCTTGTCATGCTTCAGTGACTAGGTTAAAAGTGGTAATTTGATCTTCCATGGACTCCGATGGTGTAATTCTAGGTTTTGCTAGGCTTCGAGCTCTGGCTGTTGCAAAGAGGTGCAGTCTTGTCTTCCTCTGTTTGCAAGTGTTTGTACACCCTCGGGGGACGCCAATCTGGGGAGCTAATATGACTTTACATCATTTTTCCCAATGGGTTAGCTTTAAATAGTTCCCCAGTCTGCAGAGAGTCAAGCAGGGCATGGTAGGACCTCTACTTTCAGGATGGTGTGGATTAGGGTATTCTAAGCACACTGTGTTGTTGCTCTACTTCTAAAAGAATCCTGATGATTTGACCTTATTTGTGATGTGTCAGGCCAGAATTACTGAGTTTGATGTGTGATCTCTGTAAGACTGCTGTGGACCTGGATTTACTGTTCTGTTTAAGAATATTTCACCAGCTAAACAAGATGTTCTGTAACCCATGTATTGTTGTAATTTTCAGCTCTAAAATCCAACTATTTGTGGATTTTCTTAAATTAATCTGGCTAGGTCTTAATCACAAACCTAAGAGGTTTTTTTAAGATTTAATTTTTGTGGTTGATTTAGACTTAAATTGCAACAAAACTAGATCTTTTCTTGGAAAAATTTTCATATTTAGTGTTGGAAAATACAGTCATAGGTGGCAACTTATTTTTTTTCCTATAAAATTTGAGTAATGTTATCAGATACAAACTCTCAAGGCTGGATTCAATCCTTGTTCTTGTACACAGCTGCTAAGTTGTACTTCAGTAGAAGGGAACTCAGAAGTTAGAACTATTACAGACATTCCTTCTCAAAGAGATAACTAGCAAAATGATGACTGGCTGCTTACAGGAATTGCTCTAAAATCCATGATATGCTTTATGTGTACTTTGGAGGACAAACAATCCAATTTATTTGTAATATATTTTTTCCAAATTTCTGATGGGTAAATATTCTCCTGATCCTGTTTTATTAATAGGTGAGCATTATCATTGTTCTTACCCAAGCTTTCTATCCAGTTGCTTCAGTAGTAGCTCCTCATTGGTATTTATTTTAGATGCTATAAAGTAACTTGTTTTTTTCTTGCTGTTCACATGAGTATCCTGAGGCAAGATGCGATGGAAAGTTTGAATCAGATCTTTTTTCCATATTTTTGGGTTTTGCAGCCCTTCAGGTATATGGCTCATGGGACTAAATTTCTCTAGGCAGCTGTCACATTAACAGGTGCTCAGGAAAATCCCATAATTGAACCTCATGATTCTATTGTTGCTTAAATTTAAGATCAAATTTGGCTTACCACCACAACTTGAATCTCAAGTGCTGTTGATTGTTGTTGCCACAACAGTTGTTAGAAACACTTGGGTTTCAACTGTCATTCCAGTTTTGACCTACTTCTCTATTAACTCTGATTCCCATTATTTATTCCAAGGAATTCAAACTGAAGATCACTGTTGCTTAGAATGTAATTTCTGTGCAGTTTATTCTATGAATTTTTTTTCTACACAGGTGTGGAAAAATGGCCAAGAGAATTGCAGAGAAGGAACTAACTGATAGAAACTGGGATCAGGAGGATGAAGCTGAGGAGGTAAGATATTCATTAGATCCTCTACATGTAGGAGGGTAGTTATTCACATCTGCTATTTATCTTGTGGGTGAAACCTACTCTAAAACTGTTAGAAGTGTAGCAATTAAAGATAATTTTTATAGAAGAGATTTTTTTTCCAGATAAAGCTTCCAGTAGATGCAGACCATATGGTAAAGCAGCTTTTAATAGTTCAAATGACATCTGCAATTCAGGGAAAAGGAACTTCACATTCCTAAAGGGAACTCTAGGCTTGTTAAAAGGCATAATGCTTGTGAACTCTTGCAATGTGTGATGGGTACTTACTGAGTTCACAAGAGAAATGGGTTGGATTTCTTGAGATAGGTTTTCTTCATGTCTGATGCCTTTGGTGTTTTAAAAATTCAGTAATAGTTAATTTCAGAACTATGTTAATTGGGAGTGCTTAGCTGAGTGTCCCTGCACAGCCAGAGGAATTAAGCAAACAGTCAAATGATGCATTCCATCTAATTGTTGAAGTTTTTCAAGTTTAGTATCTGATGCTTACATATGGCTCGTGGATTGTCTGTAAAACAAACTACACTACTCAAAGGACTAAATGTTTATGCCCAAACAGTGTAAGAAAAGGGACAGTGCTCTTCTAGAAATTTGAATATAAGAAAACTTAATTTCCTCATTTATTACAGGGTAGTAATAAAAGCTGCCTTTGCAAATACTTGAGCTGCAGAAGATTGACTTAATATATCTTTAAACTGAAGATTGCTTGTAACAGTGCAGTCCTGACAGATTACCTTCAGCAAAGCTATCTTACAACTGTGTTTAAAGAAAATATAATTACTTATCATAATAAAATGCATGAAGGGAAATCTAATGCAGAACAAGTTAAGAGTTTGCAAGTATCTTAACTAATTTCCAAGTAGCTGGCAAGCTAATCACAGTACTATATATTCTGGGGTTTATGATTTTAATCTCCGAGTGCTATTTTTCTTCTTCCTTTATTTGTTAGGGAGCAGTGTTAGAGTTGTATTCAAAAACTGATCTCAGCCATCTAGGATGACTTTCATGCCTAATGATTCTGTCACTTCCTCTTAAAGGTGGGAACATTCTCAGTAGCTAGTGAAGAAGTCCTGAAGAACAGAGCTATTAAAAAAGCAAAGCGCCGCAATGTTGGCTCCGAGGTAATGTATTCTTGCACATTGGTGGGGTAGTTGGTGTGACTCAGTTGTCAAATGTCATAGCCATGCTCAAGTTTTTACTTGCTGGAGGGGCTTGTGATGTCATTTACAATAGGTATACGTGGCTAGTCACCTCATAACATGCAGATTAATTTGCACTTAGCATTCCATGGCAAGAGTAAGGCTAGAACAAAAACCAGGTAATACTCTGGACTGGGTGAAGAGAGACGTGCATTATTGAAGTGAAAGTGTGTTTCAGACACATTTACCCAGCTGTAGATGACAAAGAACCTTCAAACTGTCCCAGTTTCATTCTTGGCAGAGAAGGAACCCTGGAAACTGAAAGTTACTAGTTATCCATACTGGTAAAAGCCAAAACACTAAGCTTTTCTGAGAATGAAAAACATGTCTTTTGTCAAGTATTCTGCTACTTTCCCCCTCGCCCCATGAAGAGCTTTAGTGCCACCTACTCCTAACAATAACAAATTGGAAGGAAGCTGGCTTTTGTTCTAGGTTTAGAGGCTGTGAAAGCACTGGCCCAGTCCAACCAAATTGTACTGCTTTCAAAAATCTTTTTGTCTCTAGCTGCTTTGTTATATATATTTTTCTGTGAAAAATTCTTTCAACAGGGTATGCACCCTGTTAGAAATAGGACAGAAACTTTAGCTATCACTGCAATTGCTTTTGGATTGAATGGGACTTAGGCACAATTAGGGGCTAGATCATTTTCTCCTCTGTTTTTAATTTTCCTTTTGTTGCCCAAGCAATTTAAATGAGGAAGCTCATTTTGCCTACAGTAGTTTTGGCCACAGTTGTGGTAGAGGTTACAGTTAATGAAAGGATTGTACTGGAAAGAGGTGGTGCAAGAAATAAACCACAATATGAACAGGAGAGATTCAGGGGTAAATGGAATAGGGAAAAACAGAAGTGGCTGAGAAAGGGAACCAGGTGATTGTAGAAGAAATAGTCAGGAGACTGGGGGTCAGCTGTTAGAGATCAAAGCTGGAAAAGCTAGGATAGTCTGGGCAAAGTCTAAAAAGCAGAAGAGATGGCAGGACAGCTGAGGTTGCATAAGAAACCTCAAATATTTACAAAAAGGCAAGCTTGAAATTTACTTTGTTCATAAATGGAGGAAGCAAAATGCTGCAAAGAAAAAGACTGCAGTTTAGCTTGAATGTCAAGAGAGAGAGGTAGTAGGGCTGATGAGAGAGGGGAACAATAAAAATAGCTACCTAGAAATGAGAAGCAGAGGACTGGACTGGAAAAGGTAAAATACAAGGGGAAACAAAAAGAAGCTTGTACTCACAAGGCCAGATACTGAAACAGAACCTAAAATTGGTAAGCTTTGTCATCTCTGGAGTGGCAAAAGCAGGGGAAACTCAGCAGCAATTCTCCCTTTCCTCTGATGGCTTTCCAGAGACATTGAAAGTAAACTTCCAGTAATAAATACTTAATACCTCAAAAGACACATTATATGCAGTACCTAAAAGTGGCAGTGCCTGTTTGCATGTGAATCACACTGCATCTTTTAAAAACCTGTAAGAAACTATACCTTCAAATAATGTGGTTGTAAAGATAGTGTTCAGAACTAGGTAATGAAAAAGCTGCAGAAAGCATACAGATTGTTATCAACTATAGTCTGTCTTTGCTTCTCCTATCAGTCACATTGAAGTGATTTACCAAAAATACTCCAATGTTACATAGGTGACTACAAAATGTGCTGTTTTGATGAGTGGCTTGAACTGTTGGACTCTTAATTGCAGTTGTAAATGCTAAAAGTTGCTGAAAATAAGCCTGGAATTATATATTGCTATGTAATTATTGAAAGAAAACAGGATGCTATCAATGTCTAAATAGGTAGTCAAACACATCTGCTGCTCTGAACAACTTTTATTTATCTGCTTCCTAGATCTAGTTTATTTTCATACCAGACATCTGAGTCCTTTAAAAATAGTAGCAATGTGTCATAAGGAAGTTATTAACTTTGTTTACATAGCTCACATAGAATACTGCACAAGAGGATACATTGAACTAGTGTAAAAGAAATGGGGTATCAAGTGGGGGTAATGCTTTTTCTGCAGGAGATGTATGTAACTGGTGTTCTCTTCTTGTTTTTTTTTCCCCTCCCCTGCCCCCAGTCTGAAAGTGGAGGAGCTTTTAAAGGCTTCAAAGGCTTTGTATTGCCTTCTGGAAAAGGAGGAGGTGGCTTCAGTGGATTTGGTAATGGTGCAAGTATAAAGCCTTTAGAAGGGCTGTCTAATGGAAGCAGTAGTGTCTCTAGCACTCCTTTCAGCAGTTTAAAGAGCATCTCTGAAACACAGTCAGCATTTGGTAAGTTTAAAATAAGCATACATATTTGTCAGCAAATTCAGCCATAAAATCTGTAGGGTTAATAGTTTAAAACCAAATTCAAACAAGGCCTCTTTTTAAGGTTTCCTAAAAGAAATTCTAGGCTGCTGGAGGAACAGGTTATCTAATGCATGCAGTTTTAAGAGGTAGAAGCTAATTTTGTGTTTGATCTAATACTAGAGCTAAAAGCTTTATAGGCACAAATAGGGATGGAAGTCATTGGCATAAGATACACTCTGGATAGTATAAAACATGTTCCAGTTAAATAATTGTCCCAAATCTCTGAATTAAAGACAAAAAAAAATGTAATGGAAAATGTCCATGTAGTAGGACTGCAGTTTCTTTGTGTTACTTTTTTTTCTAAGGTCTTGTTTCTTTATTTTTTGCAGTTCCTGATAAATATATGCTGCATAGCTAAAGTCTTAACATTTTTTCTCAGTACATCTTATATTGCAAAATCTTACCAGAAGTTTGTCTGTTACATTTATATCTATGTTTTAAGACACTTAAAATATTTTGGCAAGTCTAAGTCTTAACTCTAGTTACAGAATCACAAAGGTTGGAAGAGACCTCTAAGCTCATCAAGTCCAACCATACCTAGCACTACCATACCACTAACCCATGGCCCTAAGGAGAGCATCTAAATGTTTCTTAAATACCTTTGGGGGTGGTGACTCCAGCACCTCCCTGGGCAGCCTGGGCCAAGACTTAACCCTTACAGTAAAGAAATTTCTCCTTATATCTAATCTAAACCTCCCCTGGTGCAACTTGAATCCATTTCCTCTTGACCTCTCACTGTTAACCCTGCAGAAGAGACCTACCCCCAGCTCAATGCAACCTCCTGGCAGGGAGTTGTAGAGAGAGATAAGGTGTCCCCTGAGTCTCCTTTTCTCCAGACTAAACAACCCCAGAGCCCTCAGCTGCTCCTCATCAGACTTGTGCTCCAGTCTTATGATTTGGTAGTGCCTAAAGAATACTAGTTCTGTCTGTTAATGCTGGAGATGCAGAAATGTTAACTATGCCAAAATATTTTAGAGTCTGTAATGGTGGAGTTTGAAGTTTAGAGTAACTTAGATTTAAGTGAGCTTAAATAAATTAGGGAAAACTTCAATGAGGATGCTCTTAATTTGCTTATTATGGTTTTTATATGGAAAACATTCCAAAATTTGCAAAATCACAGGCTAGTGTGTTGAGAATTTTTTACAGCACAGGTAGCAAGAGATAACTGATATTTTAACTGTTACAGCTTGATAAAGCTTGAATTAAGATTTTTGGAGGTTTTGGTAAAATACAAAACTTTTAATTGTTAATGTTTTTCTGTTTGTTGTTTTTATTTTAATACAACTGTGTGTTTCATCTGCTTTGCCTATCTCTGGGCTAACTTGGTTTTCTGAATGTGGGGAGCTGAGGTCTGTTTCCCAGCATTGTCTGTTTCTATGTACCACAAGATCTGGTACACATTGTTCACATTGTTGTGATCCAAGAGAACATACAGAACTGAGCAAGAATGTATGAGTTGATAAAGAAATATCACTAACATTAGTTGGGCTTTTATGAGAACTCTGCTTTCTGGGAACAAAATGTTCTAACCAGTGTTTTTTCTTCTAATAGGATCCACAATGTCAAATGGTCCTACTGCTACTGCAATTACTGAGAAAAAGGCTGCAAGCCCCAAAGCTAATGGTGGCAGTCAACCATCCTCATCTGGCCCTGCTCAGAGTAAAGGTTGTAGCTCTGGTGTTTACTACAAACACTTAGCAGCTTTAAACTGTTCTGTGCGTGACTGGATAGTTAAGCATGTAAACACAAACCCACTGTGTGACCTCACACCAATCTTTAGAGACTATGAGAAGCATTTGGCAAATATTGAACAGCAACAGGGAAGCAGCATTGATAGTGGCTCGGAAAATGAAAGCAAGATGACACCTCCTGTCTCTGAGTCTGTTTCTGCATTGGGGAATTTAAAGCTACAGCAAGGATCAGCATTTTTGTTTAACAGCAACAAAACTGAGGATACCTGGAACAAAAAACCTGAAGCTGCATCAGAAAAAAGTGACCCATCATTAGGAGCTGTATCAACTGTCTCTCATAATCTTGGCAAGAGTGGTGAAGGTCCTGTTTTGGGCTCCCTTGGTTCAGGAACATTCAGTAGTTTCTCATTTTCTCCTGGGAGTTCAGGTTTGTTTGGGAAAGGCACAAACCAGACTAAGCCTGAAACTGCAGCAGCCACCAGTGTATTGGAAGCTCAGACAGAAAGTGGCAACAACAATGATAAAGGTAAGTTCTGTTTAAAATGGTGACTTGAATGGTAGGCTGTGCATGTAGAGTACTGCAAAGATGAAATAACTATGATCAAGCTCAAATTAGTATTGTTCTTGAATTTGAAAGTGCAAAACTGTGCCACTAACCTGGAAATACCTCAGTCTGGCATGCTGCTTAAGTAACACTACCTATGGATTTCTCTCAGACTTACCTGTAATAGAATGTAATTCTTTAGCTGAATCCAAGACTTGAGATGGTAACATTTAAAACAACAGATAAGTTCATCTTTGAGCCTGCAGGACATGTCAGTCCTGCTGCCTTTTCCCAGTAGGCTTATCAAGAGATGCTATTAGTAAAATGCTTAAGATGTAGAACAGTTCCATACATCTAGCTACATTGCAAGGCCAGTAAAGTTACATACTACTGAGAGTTTTACTCTGCTATTTACCTAAGCTCTAGTTATAGTCACTTGATAGAAATCCTAGCACTTGAGGGACTGGAGAGTGACTCCTGTAACTAATTCCCTTGTCTCCAATTAAACCTGTGTCTTGCAAGTATTTATTAGGCTTTACTTGAACCTATTTGTGGAGACTGTTCCTTGCAAAGTTGTGATTGTTCTTCCCCCCACCCTGACAAAAGGGTTTGACTTACCAAGCTTTATATTCTTTGGTGTTGATTCTTTAGTGGAGGTTGGGTATTCTCATCCCATTTAAGCTGAAGATGAGCATAAAGTTGCTTGAGGATTGTGGCTGAAGATGAGCATAAAGTTGCTTGAGGATTGTGGCTGAATGAAGAGAGAGACACTTTTTTGCTAGCTGAAGCTGCTTCAGAGCCCACATTGACTTGGGTGTATTTTGGTAGTCACTTGCAGGCCATACATATGTCAAATATTAGTTATGCATCCTGTACAATGCCAAAAATGCCTTTCAGACTATGTCCTTAAAACTTGAACATATTAACACTTTTCATTTAAAGGAGAAGAGGAAGAAGAAGAGCCACCAAAAGTCATTGTTAATGAAGTAAAAGAGGATGATGCTTTCTACTCAAAGAAGTAAGTGGCTTAAGTTGGAATAGTGACTAGAATTATAACTTCAGGAATAAAATTCATACCTGCATATTGCTGTTCTTCAACTGCAGTGCATAATGAATGACATGCATGTTCTTGACTTCTTAGTTAATAAAGCTTGTTAGGAAGCCATCTAGAATATGAAGTTCCACTTCTTTAAAACAGTTACAGACAAAAATGTGTGAGATCCTACTAAAATTCTTGTGTCTCTTGGACACAACACTAATAGCTAGTTTGTGTTCTACTTGGGATTTTTGGGGTTGTTTTTTAAATGAAGTTGATGTTTCTGCCTTCAGGTTTTTTAAGCTTAAATTGTAGGGCTTGTTCCACAGAAATAAATAAGATAATGTACTTCTGAAAAATCAGTCAGGTGCTCAGCTATTTGCACAGCCTAAAATAAGACTCTTCAGCTGCAAAATGCTGATTGTTTTATGAAGGAGTGAACAAGTTGTACTTTTAAGTTGAAAATGAGACTAGCTCTGTTAGAGAGCTTTCAAAGCACATTCAGTAGTCCAAGTAATTGCATGTCTGCTTAACACTTAGCACAGAATTTGTCCTTCTACAAAGAGGAATTTGCTTTATCTGAGAGAAGGTACATGCTAATTTATGAAGAATGGCATTAGATTTACTAGAGCTTCACCTAAAAAAGGATTTTTTACATAAGTCCTATTATAACTTCAGAATGATGACACAGTTAGTTTTGTAATTAGTGTTTTTAAACAGTAACTTACAGTTCATACACCTTACAGACCCTAAGTACAGGTTGCTGTGCATTTCACTTTTGCCTGAAAGTAATACATCTGTCATATCAATACTGAAAGAAATAAAACAATAACTTTCTCTTTCTGATCTGGAAGTACTAGCTGTAAGCACATGAGACCAGGTAAAGAATAAAGTTTTATGCTTCTCAGAGCATGTTAACTTCTGATTACTCTTAAGCTATTGGATTTTTGTTAGATGTATACATACATGTGTATGTGTATTTGGGAGAGATCTTTGTATTTAATACAAGCTCTAAATATCTACACAAAAAAGGTGATTTGGGTCTTTTTTTTTATACACAGGTGCAAACTGTTCTACAAAAAGGATAATGAGTTTAAAGAAAAAGGTCTAGGAACATTACACTTGAAACCAGCAGGAAATGAAAAAACTCAACTCCTAGTCCGAGCAGATACCAATTTAGGTAAGTGAATGTCTTCTTAGCCAGTCTTAAGGTGAAATTCCCTGCTAAGCATTAGGATTTTTTTGTTACACAGCATAACAGAGACAATTAGTGAAAATGTTTCTACTTTATGGGAAGAATTTCAAGTCTTGAACAAGCAATTAGATGCCTTGTAAAGGAGTATTACAAAGCACTTGCACATGAGGCACTGCAAGGAAGTAAAAGGTCTATGTTTGGGTCTTTCCCCTCTCCTCCTTTTTAATAGCTTTTCTCTGACTTGAGTGGCTTTGAAGTGTGGCCTAAGATCCACAGTGAAGTACTGCATATGTATTAGGGGTAATGAGTGAAGAGGAACAAATTCTGTGCTAAGGACAGTTTTGTGCCAAATGTCATGTATCTGCAGTTGATACTGAACATGTAAATAGTAGGCCATGTGGGCAGACATCCTTTGTACTTGCAGGTCAAGAGGAGCATTAGATAGATCACAAGTGTGAGGTCTTGCTATAAGCATTACTCTCAAAATGCGTGCCTAAGTCCAACTGTGTTTTGGCTAGCTTCAGTTGGTAGGTTGACTTCAGAATTAGAGCAACCTGTACTGTGCCAGATCCTTAGAATATCTTGAGATGAACATGAACTCACACAGCTAATTAAAGAGGAAAAAACCCACTTCTTTGCTTTTAGAAGTGAGTGGAACTTGATGTACTGAAGTTTTTAAGGTGTAATGTTCTGGCTGAAGAGTGTTTACACACTCCAACTGCACAAATCAATGTTCATTGTTGAGAAACTTTCCTTCACTTCAGTACCAGATTCCAACAAACTTGACAACTTGGATAAAGTAGAATAAGTCCTATGCTTTAGGGAAGAGCTGAGGACTAAAGCCACACTGCAGTGTAGGCCATTTTTATAATGCAGTCTAGCAAGTGTGTGTGAAATCTCTGCCAGGTCTATTTGGGGCAGTTTTCAGGTACCTGGTGAGATTGGGACTTCTGGCTTAGTTACTTCTAGAGCATTAACTTTGTTCAGTGGAGACAAGGTTTGCCAGAGAAAGGGCAGTTCTTACTAATACAGCTGAAGTTAGATGGATGAAAGAGTTGTCAGTGCATTCAGCACTTCTTTGGGGATTTGAATGTGTTGACTAGAGCAGATGAAAATTTGATTTCTCCCAAGTTACCTACTCTTTAACACATCTTGGTTTTTCACTCAGCTGATGCTAATATTCATGATGTTGATTTACATTCCCTCTGCCTTCATCTGAGGTGATGTATTGGGAAATCTTTCCTTTTTCTTCAGCTCATACACTAAGATATTTCAGCTCGGTGTTTCCAAGCATTGGTTTCTGGAAGCTGCTTCAGTCCTAGTGATGCACATTTCCCTTTCTGCTATGCTCACACAGTGCTGTAATCCTTTTCTAAGATCTCACTGTGTTGAAGAACTGAACTGGAAAGGAAGGCAAAGACTTGACTTTCCCCTAAATACTACTACTGTGCTCTGAAATATTGACCAGGTTAACAAAATGTGTGCATCTGCCCTGGAAGCAGATTGGAGTTTGTTTGCACTGTTTGAATACACTTACTAATACTGAAGCTCTCAAATTCACTACAGAATTTAACAAGTTGGCCTAGAGCTGTTGTTAGTAAGTGGTGGGAGAGCACATCAGCTGTGCTGGTATGATTGGAGGATACCACATACTTTCTCTACCATAGTTGGTCCAATTTTAGATTAACATGTCTGTATGTGTGTTAAAGCTAACATTTTGCTTCTGCTTGTGAACTGTGGTTGATGGTCAGAATGAGCAACTTGCATAAGCATAAACTAAGCACTGTGACTCAATTCCTCATTTGCTGCTTCTCCCTTGTCCCCTTTTTTTCCTGTGTATCCCTACTACTGTTTGATAGTCTTCAGACTCCTCCATTAAAAAGAGGAGGACATAATATTTTCAGAGCTTTCCTCATTTCTAATGAGGAAAGGAATCTGTGAGAACAGTGGCCATGAGCAGATGCTTAGAGAAAAGTAAGACAAGTATACACAATTGTGAATTGCCTTCATACCAAACACCAACTTAAATCCCTATTTAGTCAGTGTACTAACATTTGTATTGCTGTAAAAGCTGAAAAATTGCTAACTGTATGTTTTTTCTTTTTCTTGTATGCAGGAAACATACTGTTGAATGTTCTAATTCCACCTAAGATGCCATGTACAAGAACTGGAAAAAACAATGTTCTTATAGTTTGTGTTCCTAATCCACCAATTGATGAGAAAAATCCAGCTGTTCCTGTCACTATGTTGATAAGGGTGAAAACAAGTGAGGATGCAGATGAGTTACACAAAATCTTGCTGGAGAAAAAGGAGGCTTAAATAAATAGCAGTCGGTGATTTGAGGAATTATTACCAAACTGCTGCTGCTCTTTTTCTTCCATCACATCACTTGAACACTTAACTCTTTACTCTGATATTAAGAACTGTTATAGAAATTCTGGAAAAATTCTGTGAGGAGAAGCTAAACTAGCTAATAAAAGCTTTACTAGAACCCAAGCATTGGACTGTGCTCCCTCATTTTTCAGTCTCTAAATACAGGGCCTCTTCTGGATAAAGCACATGGATTTCAGTTAAACCATATGATTTTAACAGTGCTCAGTTGGACCAAATGGACTGAACTCAGAGTACAAAAACATGGTACCAGAGCTTCCTCACAGACCGTGGTGCAATGCAACAGCCTCCTGTTTGCAGAGGGGAGGGTGTTGAAGTTGTAAGTGTTGAAACTGTTTCTAGACTCCAGGTTTTGAATTGTAATTGGCCTATCTTATTCTGGAGAGACTAATGTTTCAAGCTGGGTGACAGCACTGTCCCCCAACACCAGTGCTATTCTCCATTGTACTGTGTTTGAACTCTTACAGACTTGTGTGCTTTTAGCACTCGGAGACTGCATCTCCAGCTACTTACAAGAAACTTTGCTTGCCTAGTCTTGTTCATAGTAGTGTTTCTTACAGAAGAACTGTCAGTTCTGTTCTTACTGTAGCAACAAACTAATGATGTGCAATAGTAGAAGCAGACAGCTGGAAGACTGTTTCTCTCGGACCACAAGCACAGCTGGCACTTGCTGACTGCTGACAAAGGGTTGTGCTTCCGTTCCTGCTGAGGTGTTCTTCCCTAGGCCCTTGGGCAAAAACCTAGCAGAGGCAGAGTTGTAAATGTTATACTTGTCTTGCTAGTAGTACTTTTCTGAAGAGAATCTCTTTTCACAAACATTTCAGGATTTTTATAGGTCTTTCTATTGCCTCTGGTCATTACCAGGAGTACATGCATATGTGTGTGTGTGTTGGTCATTATTTTCCCATGTTCTTTACTGCATTCTATGAAAAAGTAGTAGTTTGCAGCATTATGACAAGCTTTCTGTCACAAGCAGGGAGTAAAAGGTTAATGTAGAGCTTAATTTTCAGCTTTGTTAAAATCAACCCTGTGGCAATAATTCATGGCTCAGAACCTCATTCTGTTCTTAGTTTCCATCACAACTTTATCAGAGATTGTTCAGTTATTTACTCCTTTTTCAAATCTTGTTTGCTGGAAACTCTTCTAAGAATTGTTTTTCTGATTCACTTTCAGCTCTGGAAACTATCCTAGAGCTAAATATTAATATTAAACTTGAACTGCTCTTGGATCCAGATCTTGCATCAGAGCTCTGAAGAGATCTGCCTCTGGCTCAGGTGGCACAGAGGGGAAAAAACAAAACCCATGCTTTAAAAAGCAACATGATGCAATTCTTAGAGGGGACCTGGGAATCCACAGAAGTGTCATCCTGTGGGTTGGGACACAGGATTAGATGCAGCACATCTTACCTGCTCCCCAGTGTGCTCTCTCGGACAGGAAAAGCAGCTGCCTTTAGTCCTAATTTGCTGCACAAGTCAGGTTATGGCCTTTCTTTCCCCCCTGTTAACTAAAAGGAGGACAAACTTGATAGGATCTACAGCTCTCTTGACCAAAGTTCAAAAACAAAGGCCTGAGATCACAGGAATTGCATTTTTAGCACTCAAGTGTAAAGGGAACTCCAATACCATTCCAAATATTTGAAAACATAAACTGGTGCCTTTTTGTTCTTTTTTTTGCATCTGGCTCAGTACTTAACCATTAGAAGTGACATTACTTTGCTCAAAATAATGTGCTTACACATTAAACCTTACAATATGTATAGCAGCAAGTAATATCTTCTGTTAGCTGTGGGAAGGACTACTTGAGATCTTAATTCTTTAGGAACATATTTAGCAGAAAGCTAAGGGAAGGTATGTAATTGGGATCTCCTGTTCATTAGCATGTCAAATATATGCATAAACATATGGTGGTAAACATTTTACATGGAGAAGGTTGCTACTGAGTTTTACTGCCAATTAGAGATTTTAATCAATATCATTTCTAGTGACTCTGCAATTAGCTGGACTAGGAAACAGGAAAAGTTATTCATGCATTACTCACTTGCTGTTCAGTTCCAAAGCACAACACTTCTCCAGGACTGCCATAAAAACAACTTCTTGATGATTTTTCAGTTTCTAGTTAAGAAATACTAAAATACATAAATGCTGTAAAAGGCCAGAGATTATTCCATAGAAATAGAGGCCTCCAATGAGTTCAAAGCAAAACTGAGTGGAGAGCACAGAAATAAATACATTGAGGCCTTCCCAACATGCTGTTAGAGGAAGGACTTTTTATGGGAGTTCCAATTCAGTGAGACCTTCCTTTCTCTTGGTAGGCACTTACTATGTTAAACAGCTGGATATTTAATACCTGATGCTCAAGATGCAAGTTTCCTCCCTAGTTTGAGTTAATGCCATCCCTGTTTCAGCTGTATGTAGGTGTTGGAGTGTCCATGGTAATACATTCTTCCTTCTGCTGTCATTTGGAAGTTTCAGCTGCATAGAAGTCTTTCCTTCCCCTCTTACTGCCCCAAACCAGAAAATTAAGATCACTGCTTCTTTTAATTGTCAGAATCATCTCTAAGGGAGATTATTAATTCTAGTTGTTTTGAATTTTAAGATATTGAATTGCTATATGCAGAGTTTTTTTTATAATGTACTTAAAGTTATCTATTTGGGAGCACAACTGCATGTTCTTACTATCTACAGTTCAGATGAACATGTAAAACATAAACCAAGTAGGAGGTATGTATGCTTTACTCTTAAGAACTTCAGTTCAGCTCCCTTTGCAGCACTGTAACATTGAAAATGTCCTTAAAGACTTCCTTTCTGATGCCTTAACTTATGTGCATTTGCTCAAATTTTGTAGCTGGTGCCTGTGTGCAGAAATTAACTGACATGAAACAATTTCAAGTGGCATGAGCTAGTATAAATCCAATGAACATGCTGAATGTGACAACTTGTTAATTGTTAATAGAGTTCAGACTGCTCTGAATTTTTCAGTGGATACTGAATTTTCACATAACTTGTCATGTAACAATGTTTTCATTAGTTCTAATACTTTGAGGAAGTGTACAAAAATCATGGAAAATGTGAATAAATGACTGGGAGATAAGTGTCTCATATGTATGATTGTCACTGGATAACACTGCATTAATAAAATGCATTTTACATTCAGTTGCTTGCAGGCAAACTCCTGCACACAGCCTTACACAAACTAGAGAGACTAGGCATGCCAAGCGCAGAACTCTGCTAAGACCATGAGAGTGCATGCCCTCCAGCTCTTACCTAAACAGTGATAGTGGCTCTACTTTAATTCTCTATAGTTCTGCAGCTCTACACCTTACATCCTCAAATGGGAGCTACTTCTTGCATGAGGATGCAACTCTTAGCAAAGATTATAACCCATCATCACTCCCGTAAGTCCAATGATCAGGAAAACCAAGAGCCTACATTGCAGTTTTAAGGATGCAATTAATATTAATAGAACAACATATTTCTACCTAAGTTGCCCAGTACATTTTTAAAAACAAACAAAAAACAAACACAAAACCACCACAACAAAACAACAAATCCCCTGAAACCCAACTTCGCGTAGTTGGGATGTTGGCATTATTCCACATTTTGGACATGTCTTCCTTCCTTCTAAAAACAACAGGCAACACAGAGTCTCCTTAGCTTTCTGAAGAGCCAAGTGACAGTTCTCAGGAGCAGAAACAAGTTTATTACTCATTTCATGCTGGGGCAATCTAGGACATCTAATGTTTAATGCTTTGCTAATCACCAAAGCTTTTGCCACTTGCACCACAGCAAAAGGCAATAGTAACAGTGCAGAAGATACTAAGACCTGAATGTCCAGAGTAAGGAAATGCAACACTCCAAGAACAGTCTGTTCATCCAAATCAGCCTCTTCCCTAATCCAGTAGGAAAATGCCCCTCACAGCAGACTAGTTATAGCAACCAAGTCAGATCTGAAATGCACATCAAGTAAAAGCTAAAGGCTGTGCATGTCATCAACTGAAAAACAGCAAAGGTGACAAGTCAGATTTAGTCATGATCCAAAGGATGCCTTAGACAGCCAGGTTACCTGCTGGAATCTCTCCTGCTAGAGACAGAACTAAAGGCCAGATGACCAACAATTCTGAGTAACAGCCTTACTATGGCACCACATTTGAAGCTGTGAATGAGTTCAGACTCAAAGGATGGTAAACAGCTTGCTTTGGTAAAATACTTGCTTCATTGAAAGGTCTTGAGACAGACAACTAAAGTCTAGGTGGGGAAGAGCAACAAATGTCTTTGGGCATTCAGCAGATGTTAGCTGGATTACAAACCTGCACAAGTTACACTGAGCACCTGTAACTGACCAACTGAAAACCAGCAGGAGTGGCACAGAAGAACCAAAGGCTGCACAAGATGAGTACAGAGGTAGAAGAATTTACACTGGTTGAAGTAGTCATCAATATACCTATTCACATTTCTGCCTGGGTAGTATACTGCTTATTATTTCAAGGCATCATACACCTCTAGTAATTCTTATTTGCATCTAAGCATCCTGAGTAACTTATAATAAACAATAGATATTGATAACCATCAGTTTGGTGGGTATTGCTATTGGGAACAACATAACCTTCACTGAGAGGCAGCCCAGAAGCAGATCATCTCTGGATACAAAGAGAATTTGCCTACCACTGAGTAAAAAGTCTCTAGTTTACCACCTTGTATCATAGATGACATAATACAATACAAAATTGGTTGTCTAAACTATAGCCCATGCTAGTTTTGGAGCCCTAAGTGAACTGCTGGGCACCCAGGGCATTCTTCTTACCTACAAATGGTATTTTCCAGGGAAAACTTGCAGATGGTTTCTCCATTGTAAAAAGCAGATTCCTAAGGCTGAAGAGAAAATGGTAGATTATATAGCAAATTTAATTACTTAAGCAGTTTATGAAGTAAGTGTTTCCTTACCTTTACAGTGATAAAACACTCCTGGGCTGGGATTCTTTGAAATGGAGTCATCAGCACATCAATATGTATCTACAGTGGGTAACATCTCTTTGAGAAGTCACTGCTTTTTGACTAATTGAGATAGAAAAAATCCCCTGAAGAAGCCTACTGTGAAATGTTAGTCACAAAAATCAGGTGGAGTGGGAGGATGCAGTGCCTTGCAGGTCTGTAAAACAGACCAGGCTCAGTGTCAGTGCACAGCATTTAAAGCAGAGCAAGCAGTTCAGAGCTAAAGGGCAATCTCATTTCTCCAATATTGCACAAAGCCTTACTGAAGTTGTTCCTCAATTTATCAGGAAGAAATCATGATAGCCATCAGTCTCAGTGTTATACACTGCACAAACCTAAGTGTAAATGACTACATAATTAAGTTTAAAACAAAGCACAGAGCACTTTAGAAGAGCTGTTTGAGGGTTTGGATGTTTTTGAGGGTTTTTTTTGTTTGTTTGGTTTTGTTTTTTGGTTGTTTTTTTCTGTATGCTAGCTTCTAAAGGAAGAAACAAAATGCTTTTTAAAAAGAGATTAAGGAGTTCATTGGCTTTCACCTTTTTCCTCCTTACACAATGTCAATTTGCCAGAGGCTGATCACTGAGAAATTCAGCAAGCAAAGTCAGGAGTTGGGCTTCACTCTTAAGTGGAATAAGAGCAAAGAGAAGAGAGGCTGCTTTGCCCCCTGAGTGTCTCTGGGTGCTTACCAGGGGTGCCACACAGTGCTATTCCACCAGTAAGCAACAGATCCAAACTCAAACACCACTGGGCACAGTAGAGAGAAAACACTACCAACAGAATTAATGGTTAAGAGGTCTGTTTATTGGCTGCAGGGTCCAACACTTTCTTCACTGCTGCCATATGCAATGTCAACTCCATTTCTGGTGCACAAAGGTTCTCCTTACTCTTTGTTCAAAGGGCTCAGTACAGTGCCAGCATGATTTTCAACCCATCATCTTTCAGTCTACACTGATGATCATCAATGAGGCAAAAAACCCTCAAACCATGCAACATGTGTTAGTCTGACAAAATTAGGCTGAGAATATTTATATATTTACACAGAGAACGTTCAGCATTGTAACCTGCTTGCAGCCTTCTATTACCTTCACCAAGCATCCCAACAACTACATTCTGGTGTAAAATACTCTTTTGGTTAAGGTTTGGTGTCAAAGCTACTCACTTCACAATGCCTTGAACTGCATTCTACTGCACCTATTTTTGACAAGGAATTTCTACACACCAGTGCCACACACTTTCAGTCACACCTCACAAAACAAGATAAGGCATTCACAAAGAGCTGACTGCTGTCATCACAAGAAATCCATTTTCCAGAGCTTTCTGCCATGACCTTTGCAAACCATGAGAGTCTTTCACACAAAGGGCAAGTCTGTAGGAGATGGCCACTTCTTCCAAGAGCTACAAACTTGTCAGTTCCTGATGCTGCTACACAAAATACACATAGAATTTAAGACTATTTCCTAAATAAAAAACTGTTCTTAAACCCCATTGGATAACAACAGAGCTTAGGCACTTCTGAAGATTACATATCTATCTTTAATAAGGAGAAGCTTCAGACTACAAAATCCTGAATAAGCAATCATCTGGAAAGGGCAAAATTAATGACTGGCAATAAGCAGGTCAACAGGGTAAAAGTGTAGACTATTTATGTGGACTCCATATCCATACAGAACTTCAGTAACCAAATAGGATTCTGTACATGAGGATCTGCCAGAAGCAATCTGTCTGCAGAGCCAAGGATTTCACTGTCTAAATTAAAACTTGGTGCAAGAACATACTTTAGGAAAACCATTTTACTGTGAGAAGTCACCTGTGCTAACAATCCTCTTTTCTGGAAAGCATACCGTGCCCAGAAATGGAAAACTGAGTAACAGCAATCCATAGGCTAACATGCTCAAGCCTTGTAAACAATGAAGACCAAGAGAATAAAAAGAGAAGGAACATGAACCCACACAAACTGAATTGGTCAAGACAGCTGAAAGATTTGTGGTGTTTCTAAAAATGGTGGCTTCTTTTCAAAAGGAGACTTGGAAGCTACCCTGTGCTGGCTGGCAATAAGAGACCACACAATTTCACATACGTGGCAGAGCAATCATCTGCTAATACAAAATACTGGATTTAAGAACTTGCTTTAAAAACCAAAGGCTTTTTCCTTGTTAAATTGATAGCAGTGGAAAAAACCTGTTAAGGATGAAAAGATTTGCATCCTTGCATTTCCCATCTGTCAATATACATCCTCAGAGTTCAAGTAGTCTTGATCTTCAGCGGGAGCCCAGGGGCAGAAGGAGAGAAGAAATTACCTGGAGTAATGAGGTATAGTAAGAGTCTGTAAATAAAGCTGTTCTGCAAAGCTTCCCACATTTGCTAACCATGCTGCATTCTCAAGCATCAACAGAACTAATGAAAACCACTGTGCTCCAACAGTTAAGACATTGACAGCCATACAGCCTTTAAGGCATGCAGAAAACACCAGTTCATTCCTCAGCAGTTATTTAAATGGCCAACAGAGGCTCAGAATGCTTTACTACTTAGGAGCTACAGAATTAAAAACCTCTCCAAACTGTGAGAGGTTCCTGTTAACATTCTCTTTTCTTTTTTGGTATAGTGCAATAGCATGCTAAGGGCCCAGCTGTGCCACTTGGACCCAGACAAAACTTGGATCATCTTCCCTGCCAATCTGCCTAGACAAGCACAAGAAAGTGTGTTTTTCAGGGTTTGATAACAAAATGCTGAACTTGTTTTCTCCCACTTGGTAACAGGAAGTGGGAACCAGGGGCTAGACATAAGAAGTCTAAGTTGTTTAGAGAAGAGATAACAGTATCTGGCACATCTACTTGTTTCTGAAAAGCACTACTGATATTTTGGGGACTTTTTGACATTTGTTTTCTATGGATGTCCACCTGGGCATACCTGTAAGCCCTTTTCTACTGAAAAAGGTGAGTCTTCAATGTACCTAGAGCATATCCATGAGCAAGGGACAAGAAATAAATTGACTTTTTTTTTTAAGGACATTTACATTGCAGCCCTTCAAAAACTAGACATCAATATCCAGCCACACACAAGAGCAGATGATACCTCCTGCATAACAGAGGTGGCATCTGAACTGCCCTTTCTGCTATGCTGCCTTTACACTCCTGTCATAGGTTAGAAGCATTCTCCATTTGCTCTCAAATCTTATGCAGCAGGATTTGCTCAGTCCTTTAGATCACATGAAATAAAGGTGTCTGAATGCAACACAGGAGACTCAGAAAGCATTACAACTCGCTGTCAGTTGAGCAGTACTCAGGCATCTTTCACTCAGGTTCCAAGTCTCAAGCCATTTTGTTTTCACATGGGTAATCCCTCTAGCTGTTTGGCTGAAAGGTATCACTTGTCACTAGTAGAACAAATATAAGCCCTCTCTCCTTTCCCTCCCCAAGGAATATTTAAAGGAAAGCTGAGCACTGATCTGCCCAGCCCAGTGTAGAATAAGGAACATCCTGAGAGGCTTCAGAGTAGGACTGGCTTCTAGCTGAAGAGTGGTTTGATTCTTGGCATAGTCACAGAGAGAGAATATTTGTGCTGACTGACATCAGGCACACTACCTAGGGATATCAGGGAAACACTAGCAAGTGTCCAAAAAGTTCTTTGAGAGAGCACTTCAGCTGCTGCTTTAGGACTCCACCTCTGCCCCCTGCTCAGGAGGAAGGGCTAGGCACTCAAGTGATGTGCCTCAGGTTAGACCCTGTGAACACCCTCACATACACACTCACAGCTACAGGCTCCCACGCAGCAAAGTTCAAAGGCTGCAAGGTGAAAAGTGGCTGTGCTGGGATGACAAAATGATCATTTTTCTAATGGTCTTGCAACATATTTGAAGCAAACTAAAAGCTAGGCAGCTGCCTCTTCCTGCTCTCGTGCTGTCAGTGTCAGAATTGCCATCACTGCACTAAGGTGACTGCCTCCAGGTCTAGACTTACATAAAAAAAAACAACAGACCTCCTTACTCTGCTGGATTCACCATGTTGGGCTGAATGATAAAGTTAGTCTACCTTTATGCTGAAGTGGAGTTATTCCCATGGAGCCTAGTCTGAGGGAAAAAAGGAGGAAGTCCTATTTGAGAGATTAAGTCCTAAGATGTTATTAAGAGAATAACAACAAAGCACTTTAAGAAAGGCTGGGTATGAGGGAGACAAAGGTCCAGGCTCAGAGCACATGCCATTTGGTAACTGTGGCACCAAGTGTTAAGTTTTGGTGCTCAGAGGCTGACAAGTAACAAAAATGGTATCTTTGCTCTCCCTCTGTGCCTGTGCTGGAGTCTCACATGCCCACTGCTCTGCCAGTTATGCAGCTGGAAAGAAGCTGAAGTACTGACACACCAAACCACACTGCAGTAGTAGCAGCAGTCAATCATTTACCTTTCGAGCATCAAGGAGAGAAGAGTTTTGCTACTTAGAGAAAGCTGCATTTTACCTGTAAAAATAAGGCATTTTTCCTGAGAGCTCCTGACACACCATTTTTGGACCTCCCACTATGCACTTTTTAGTTACTTTTTAGAGCAGAATCACATTTCAATCTTTTGTCTCTCAAGAAAACTCTGTGCTTTGGCATGTAACAGTACAGCAAAACACCACCAGGAGAGGAAGCATCCAGGCAAGGTGCCCAACCATTCATTCATCAGCAACCATATCCTCCTTGACTACAAATGCTACTGCAAGGACAACTCCATTCACTGTGTAGTCCAGTGCATGCAGGAGAATGTTGGTTATTGATAAGGTTTAAGGTTTTGGAGTCCAGTTATAGTCTCCTACTTTTCCACTTTAACTTGTATCAACTTGTCTATCAGAGAGACATAAGCAGCATTAGTACTGGAGATGAACCTCAGCTTTACTACAGCAGCACATGTTAGCCTGCTTTTCACTGGCTCATTTTCTTAGCCAGTTCTTGAGGATTAAAGTGTTGCTGTTCTTTGGTAGGTACAGAAATCTGTCAGCAGAGTTCACCTGTCCTAACACTGACACACAAACAAATGGGAACATTTTTAGCCTCTTTTAAGCTCTGACCTGCCCACGGCATGTACCAAAATGGCAATGTGTCTTTGTAGCATCATCTTCCTTTTTCTCCCTCAGTAGGAAACGTCTCTAATCCCTTCAATCCCCCTACACACACACTCACTCACACACACTAAGCCAAACTGACACACAGAGTGTATGGTTGAGAGCCTACAGATCGACGTTCATTAGTACATCATTAGGAAATTCTCAGGTTGTTTCTCTCAAAGAATATAAAGTTTAACACATTCTGTACATACTGTTGGTTTCTTAGTTATAAAGTAAACACAGTAACAAACTGTCCGTAAAGCGTTGACTCGTTTGAAACACAGCCCCTTCTCATTTTATCTTGCTGAGAGTCCTCTTCCCCTCAGAAACACTCAAGCAATGCACTGCAAGTGGGCATACAGTGTATGACAGCAGAGGAAGGAAGAAAGAGGCACTTTTGTTCAGCTGGTATTCTTGGACTTCCCTTTTTCCTGCGGAGGTTTATGTTCTTGACACTAGATGGTAGTGTTAGCACAGAAAACCGCTGTGGGTAGGCACTTGGCAACAAGGCTCCAAGACAGTGCCCGGTCTCTGCTATGTCATCAGAATTGGCTTCTGCCGCACTTCCAGGATATCTGGGCCAGAGACAAAAACAAAGAGACACAGCAAACTTAGGAGGCTCCTCAAAGTAACCACAGTACTGGAAAGCATGAGGAACCAGAGGTGCAACTGTGGACTGCAGCACACTCCCCCTGTTATGCTGCTAAAGGAATTTAAAACACAACCAATGTGCAACTTTGCCTATTAAAGCCCAACTTCTCCCCAGCTGCATCCCACTTAAGAGATGGTAAACCACAAACACATCCCATCATGTAGAGATGACAGATGACCTACTAAATATCATTTATAGTGAGATGAAGCAATGTGTCAGAATGAAGCACAGTTCCAGAGTGGAAGTGCAGTTACAGGAGACATCATGGGTTTTCCCTTTCTTGAAGGGAGAAATGCATCTTCCCCAAGACCCTTAAAGAAACTTCTGGCTCTGAAGAGGTGAGTACAAATAATTCACCTGTTTCCTCCACTCTATAGCTTGAAGCCTACATTTCTGCACTCAAAAAGCTGCCACAAAACCCACTCCTTTTGTTGGTTCCTCAGCTCCGTATCTTCTAAATGGAGTAGGAAACTGGCCATTAGAAAGAAGTTCCTCACCACAAGGGTGGTGGAACACTAGAACAGTTTGCCCAGGGAGGTGGTTGAGTTCCCATCCCTGGAGGCATTGCAGGTGAGGCTTGCCAGGGCTCTGGGCAAGCTGCTCTAGTTGGGGATGTCCCTGGCCACTGCAGGGGGGTTGCACTAGATGAGCTCCAGAGGTCCCTGCCAATCCAAACCATTCCAGGATTCTAGGATTCTATGAAAATCTGTTGTAACAACGGGTATCTTTCCAAATGTTACACCTGCATGCAGGCACAGCAGCAATGTAGAAATAGCTGGAAACTGGGCTGCTATGTCCTTTTCAAGGCTACAGAATGAAGAATATGGGAAAAGGGAACACATGCTTAATTAAGAGGCTGGTCACACAGAACTGCACAAAGAGGATGACATGAGTAAAAATTGATCCACAGCCCCAGAGGGCTCTAGCCACACTTGTAAAGAATGCAACACAGCAAAGTGAGTCCAAGGAAGGGCCACAAAGATAGCTAAGGGATTGGAGCATCTGACATACAAGGAGAGGCTGAAACAACTGGGATTATCTAGCATGGAAAGAAGGCTCAGAGCAAAGGAAGTCTTATCAATATGCATAAACCCCAGACAGTTTAAAACACACTCTGATCACTCACTGGGATTTTAATTTCTTAGTACAGGCTTCCTGAACTACCCAAGGGAAAGGAGCAGCTTTTCCACTTCACCCTGCCCCGCATACAATGCTCCCATTTGCTGCAAAGCTGCCACTGGCACAAACACATTAACTAGAAAAAGGCACTGGGAAAGGGCTCTACCCTGCAGACTCAAATCCTGCCTCCCAGCCCAGGCACTTCATGTGGCATTTCTGCCCATCTCAACATATAGAGTGACTCCCACAGCCACATGTTAAACACATTAAGGCTTAAAAAGGATGTTCAAGCTCAAAGCAAATATTTGAGCATGGAGGCATTTACACCACCCTCTTGAGCAAGTATTAAAATGTCAGCAGGAACAATGCATCTCCTGTGAACTCCAAAATGCCTGTGGTAAGAGAGAGCAAGCTTGAGAACAGCAGCTGACTGGCTGTAAGTATATCGACAGAATTATCATCAGGAATAATTAGGTATTTTGCTGAAACATTTCTCTAAAATGCACCCTGAATTACACAGGAACAATTTTTACTAGAATCTGTAACTTCTACATTGAAACCAATCCCTACATACAGTAAAAGGGCAAATTTGGAAACACCTCTTTACTAAGTACAGTTTTCTTTTCTGCAGAGTAACAGCCAGTTTAATTTTGCAACAGGCTCCGAGATGTTAGCCTGCAGACTAAACTGCAATTACTACTATCACAGTAGCATCATACAATTGATGACATTAATACTCACACTATCTTCTCATCTATTTCAGCACAAGGTTATCCTGTTTAACACACTTCCCAACTCTTTTCTGTTAGCTATCTTTCAGGAACAGCCTGGAAACAACCACAGTGTAGTAGACAGGATTTGTTTTCAGGTGTGTTCTCTTTTTACACCCAGACCAGAAAAAGCAAGCACTGATCAAAAGCCCACAATCCAGATAAACCTAGTCATAAGTCATCCCATCTGCTAGATGGGAAGAGAAGAAAAAAAAAAGGTTAAGTTCTTAGAGAAAGCAACAGTTCTATGGATCTTCCAAGGTTGGACAGGACTTCTCATTGCACTGGGATCATAACTATACTCCAGTGGATGCCAACTTTATTCCAGTCTAGATTTTGGAGCTCAGCAATAGTTTTGCCCAAGATGATGCTGTACAGGTGGATCAGACTTCCTTTCTGCCTGAGATGATCAACATGTGTTTTCCATAGCAGACACTAGAAATGGCTACACGAAACAAACAGCTGCTACACTTTGAGGAGAGAGAGCCCTCAACCACTTTGAGTCCCACAGGCATCCTCACACTGCAAGCTTTGTCCCCAAAAGGCTAGCAGGCTTGCTGATGGATAGAATTCAAACAAAACAGTTGTTTTCTCTAGCCCACCTGTATTTGTAGGCAGAAAGGGTTATCTGGATGAAAAATCAAAAATTCTGTATTGCCTGCAGACTGTAAAACTCAACTGTGTTAGCCCAGCTCAGCTGACATAATGCAGAGCTAGCCATCACCAGTGTAGTAATTGGCATAGCTAGGCCAATGATGTGAGGGACTCTGATTATTCATGGTATGATACAAACAGCACTATGCTTAGTTAAAGACACTGGCTACCTGACAGACTGATGGGCAAGGCACTCTGATCAGTCACAGCAACTTACATGGAAAGCTAATCTAAGAGGCAAAGGAGGTTACTCCAAATTCCAGAGCTGCCTTTCTGTAACCCTCTCAGTCACAGGCCCCTGCTACAGCTACTGCACTGCTGCCAGTGGATGGGTTTACAACAAGTTGCCTTACACTCATGGGATGGATGCGCTTTGTATTCCAGTATTAAGGCAACCAGTGTTCTTCTGGATGTTGCTTAGTACAAACTACCACGTTGTTTGAACCATCACCAAGCAAAACTGCCCAAAGCCAGAGAACAGGCTGAGACAATTCCACTTGTTCAGTTCACTGATTTGCTGCTACAGTCAGCAAATGAGGTCTGTGAAGTGATGGTCCCATACAGATAAATACTCTCTCCTCCATCTTGACAGCAAAATTCCCCAACAAAGAAGGCTGGCTGGGAACCAGGATCACACAGAATCACAAAGGTTGGGACAGACCTCTAAGATCATCAAACCCAACCCATACCTATCATTACCATGCCACTAAACCATGGCCCCAGGCACCACATCTGTTTCTTAAATACCTTTGGGGATGGTGACTCCAGCACCTGCCTGGGCCAAGACTCAACAACCCTTTCAGTAAAGAAATTTCTCCTTATATCTAATCTAAACCTCCCCTGGTGCAACTTGAAGCCATTTCCTCTTGTCCTGTTAACCCTGGAGAGGAGACCTACCCCCATCTCACTGCAACCTTCTTGAAGAGAGTTGTAGAGAGAGCTAAGGTCTCTCCTGAGCCTCCTCGTCTCCAGACTAAACAAACACAGTTCTCTCAGCTGCTTCTCAGCACACTTGTGCTCCAGAGCCCCAAGGACTGAACCAAAGGACTCTCTCCTTATATGTAATACCCATGAAAATTCACCTGTTAGAATTCGATGCAATGGCAAAGTGATGTAAGTTAAGTGTGCATAGAGTAGAAAGTTTTCATCTGTTCTGTTCAGCTTCAGCCAAGAGCCCACCAGAGAGCGTCCTGTTCCAGACAAGGAGCGTGACCTCAGGTTTGTTGCATTGTGCAGATCTGTAAAGGTACAACACAGCCAGCTGAAAGTCATTGTACTTACTGCATTTTACTGAAACACTCAAACTTAAAGGAAAAGGAAAGTTCCTATTCATTATCTAGAGATAAGGCACATGCAGGACACGATTTTTATCTTGCCTAGCACAGAATTCTCCATTTGCATAGAAGCTAGTGAATGGTAGCAGCAGCTGGCAGCAGTACTTTTCAACCACCTGCTAATAGAACAGCCAGAAGAGGGAATGAAACCTTTGCTACCACACTGCACAAGTAGAATGCTAGCCCAGCTTTCACTCATACACAAAATAATAGAACATCCCTAAATTTAAGTAGCTACTCACACAGAAAATGACAAGTATAACAGAAGAAATAGAGTTTCTCATGAAGAAAACTGGTATCTACCAGTCAGGGGAGTTGTCAGCATTAATATGGCTGTTTACTGCAGATCTCCATGCATTCCCCAAGCCAAACCTGGGACCCTTCTGCAGTGTCATTCTTCTCATCATTAGTTTAGAGGTCCACAAATCACCTTTAAACCAAAAGCATACTGAGTCCACTGTAAGTTAGAGGAGGTGTTTATAGCTGCAGGTCTCTCCCACAGCCAGGAATGCATATGCTGCATTTTTTGAGTGTTTCTAAACTTGCTCTCCAATTCCCTGCCAAGCTCAGCCCAGTCCCACAGGGCTAAAAGCAGATGCTGAAGTGAACACAACAACTCTGATCCAGAGTGATCCATAATCTGGGACTCATTTGTTTAAAAGGGGGTCCTGATCCACACAAAGAGGCCCTAGAAAAGGAAAAATACATAGTGGCAGCTACTCTAGCAAGACACATAATGTGGGAGGGAAAAAAAAACCAAACAAACAAGAAACTGGATCTTCTTTTCCCTCCTTCCCTACAAAAGTGTATAGCAAGCAGGCTATTCCCTCTCCCCACACATTACCACTATGCCTAAAGCACTGTGGTGATCAGAAGGACCTGACTCCAGTAGCTGGAATAAGCACAATTCTTCTGCTGCCTCATGCTTGCACACAGCCAAAGCAAGGCAGGTAGGATCTCCTGGGCCACAACAGGTCTGTCTACACTGGGGGCAGGTCTGTGGCAGCCCTGGCCAGACCAAGGACACTGTTGATCTCCAGACAAGCAGGTTACATTCCACTCACAAGGCCAAGATGCCCCTGAGTCTCTCTGCTTTGACAAAATCCCATCACTGGGTGAACTGAAGTCAGCTTACCCATGTGGAAAAAAGAATTTCACAACCACAGCCTCTGAGCAAACACTGGCAGGACACCCTAGCTCCTGAAATCTGTAAAGAAATCTCATGTAGTTCCTTTTCCTTGTAGAAATCTCATCTTCAAGTAAATTAAATTTCCTAGCACAAGCTGTTAAGATAATCCTCTGTTTATTTTTAGGACAAGGAACAATAAGGTCAAAATATTTATAACTAAGTGAAAACTACACTTCTTGGTATTTTATGTGTGCTATAAAATGTCTGGAAAACCTGGGATTTATTTTACTTCTGTAAATATATTAGAAGGTAAAGAAAAAGAGAATAAGAATGTTCACCACTATGATTAAGTACACTGGGATCAGACCCTGCAAAACACTAGTGAGCAGACACTGCCATCACCTCCAGGGGCTGCCCAATAAATGCCTTCAACTCCATTCTATTCTGTGCACTTTCCAAGAAAAATGTATCCAAAGTAGGACTCCATCTGGAAAAGCTGCCTTTCTCCTCACACTACAGAGTAACTGAGCCAAGCCCTAGTAAAACATGCTAAAACACATCTCATTTGAAAGAACCGTCACTACACTGTGACATCTGGGAAGAGTGCCACCTGAGAGTGTGGTATCAGGGACAGAAGGAGGATTTTTCCTGCTCTCAAATGTCTATATAAAAAGGGTAGGCAAGTTTTGAACAGATGCAGGAATTGCTGGTCTCCAGCCTTCACAAGAAGATGCTAAAGCTCATGAATAACCCCATTTCCAGAGTGGCAGTGGCACTGGACTTTCTGCAGAGAGTCTGTTTTGACACTGCAAACCTTTGGGAAAACCCCAGCATTGGAATCCCTTTGCATGGCTCTGTGCCCTCTCCAGACAAGTCTGTTTAGCTGATCTTACTTCTCTTACCTCCACCATCATCATCTCTGAAGAACTCCTCACTGTCATTTGCTGAGTGGGATTTTTTCATCTCAGCAATGCGATTTCGGGGCACTTTTCTCTTGAGGGATGGGGAGAAAAAGGACGGGCGATTGTTGCGTTCTGGGGTCGGGGGGGTGCTGAAAGAAGTGACCTGGAGAGACAAGAAAACAAATGCTAGGACAACTTTTGTGTAAACAGTTCTCTGCTTCTAGGAAGAAATTATCGGTCTCAAATATGTACCACAAGGCAGTCACATGTGTAAAAACCAGAATGATGACTGCTGTCGAGCTGTAAGGTTCAGAGTGCTAAGAGAATGTCAAGTGAACAGTCATCTCAGTTTCAAAATGCTCATCATGATGAAAATGTTTTGATATATCATCACCCTCAACTGTTACATAGAATTGTCAGGGTTGGAAGGGACCTTAAAGCTCCTCTAGCTCCAACTCCCCTGCCATGGGCAGGGACAGCTGGCACTAGAGCAGCTTGCTCCCAGCCCCAGCCAGCCTGGCCTGCAACACTGCCAGGGCTGGGGCTGCCAACACCTCTCTGGGCAACCTGGCACAGTGGCTCAGCACCCTCATGAATAATGAAAAACCTCTCTTTCAAGCTGATCCTTTTTAAAAAGGATTTATAGTCATAAAGGAACAGAATGAATAATTAGGCACCAAGAATATCAATCTAATTTTTGGATGTTGAAATTCAGAAGACTTAATAATTGGACACACTAAAATTGTGGCTTTTCTTTTCCATGGCAAACACAAGGTAGTAGTTTCCCTGCTTAGAAGGATGTCACGTGGCATCACTGTGAAAGTGTCTCTGTGAAGCAGTGTCACAAGGCAATTACTTAGCCCAAGATAGTGATGCAAAAGTGAAGTCAATGTACAATTACATGGATATCATATTTCAATGTAGGATCAAGAGAAAAAGTTGAGATACCCTTGAGGATTTGGTTAGTCTAAGTGATGGCAAATACAAGGATGTAATTGTCTGTGGTGAAACACAGGTTAGGGATGAAATCATGGAGACAACCTCCCTTTAGAACAGGAGTTGCTCTTGAGTAAACCACAACTACAGTCAATCATAGCTATTTCAGAAAGAACTGAAATGTAGTGCTTACATACTGGGTTTGCTAATAATATTTTAATAGCTTCATTTCAAATGAAAATAGGGATAACTACTTTCCCAATGGAGCTGAGTAACTTCTTTCTCATCCTTCCTTCTTCACACAGTTAATTTAACAATCCCATGATTTTAACAATCCCTGATATTCCTTATATCCATCCATGCAAATAAGAAGGTTGGTGACATGTGAGTGAGAGCAACAGCCAAGCCAGGTTGGTGTTGCTCTGCAGAAACACTGTCATCTCTTCATCATCAATGTTCAAAAAACCACTCAACTGATCCTCTCTTCGGGACATTTGATCTCTAACTTGTGCTTGTCTCTATTTTTAATTCTGTAGCCATTTCATATTACACCTGGAGGGAAAACCAGACACAGACAAATCACCTTTAAAACCATTTGCAAAACACAGTGATAATACATTGTCAAATCTATTTTGACTTTTCCAGTTGACTTTGGAACTGTTAAGAGCCAGAAGATCAGGAAATCCCTCCAGGCCTGATTTCTCCAGGCTGTATCTCTATGGTAGAAAGCAGGCACATCCAGTTAATGAGCTTTGTGTGCTGGCAGCTCAGTTTGCCTTTTAGGAAGCCAGAAAGAAAAATCACACAGCTTGCACAGAGACATTTAGAAGTGGACCTGCAGCCCTTTAATGCACACAGGCTAGCTATGTTATACAGGAAACCAGACTAGAATCCATCAGGAACAACCCAGCCCAGGCCAGTACACCTCTGTGCAGGTATTTTAAAGACATGTTGCCTAATATCACACAGAATCATCAAGGTTGGAAGAGACCTCTAAGATCCTCAAGTCCAACCATACCTATTCTCCATTAACTAGGTAAAATGCCTTAATGGAAAACAAGGGTCAGCCAGGACAGAAAAAAGGCCAAATCAGCATCTATGACTGATTCTATTGGTATTTTACTGCACTTGCATTAAAATTAAGCTTATGCATAAATATGGTACTGCATCTAGGCTCATAATCTTTGCTTTAATATTATACAGGCTTCACATTGGCAACACTCATCAGCTGCAAAATCTAACAGTACCATTTCTTGTGAGGTTTATTTAGCAAGCAACCCACATATAATACAAATTCCAAGTTTCTAGGTAAATCCCATCTTCAAACAGAAAAGGAATCTATTAATTTTCATAGAAAGCAGGCAGAATCATCATTTTCCCTGGCATCAACATCACTGTTGCTTCAACAAAACACTCCTCCAGAAGCATGAATCACCCAGTCATCTCTATAGGCAGTATTTGCTCAAGGCAAACTGTGCTAAAAATCCATCTGCATATATTGAGTATGTTCCAAATACACACAGGCAAACCTAAGTTCAGAACCTTGATGTGAGTTAATCCCAGCTGCAGTCCATCTACTGGTTTTGGAACAAAACCACGTTCATGCTTAACCTTAAGTCAGTATTTCTATCTGCTACTTACTCTCTCATGCACTGGGGAGTCTGGATTTGAATCTTCTTCTGTGCCATAGGGTGAAGTGTCCCCAGTAGAAACTCTACTCACTGCCATCTCGGCGTGTCCTTTCCCTTGTGGCCCTTTCATTCGCACAAACTCCATGTTGTTGTACTTATAAAAGCCAAAAGACATTCTTTGAGCCATCTTGGCTGCAACGCTCACCTACAATGCATCAAGACAGCAGAGAAAAACCATGGAATATCATCTCCATGCTTCCAAACTGTAACATTCTCTGAAAGCAGTTATCTGAGTCAACCCCCTAGTGAATAATAATCATTATCTTGATTCTTCAGAAGCGTTTTAAGCCACAATCTGAAGTGATCTCCAAAAGGGAAGCCAAATGAGAAGCTCAGTGAAGAATGAACTCCTTCAGCTATCCAAAAGGCAGTTACACAATGGCACACTGAGATAAAACAAAAGGCTTTTATGCAGACCCACACAATGTAGCACACCAGAGCACAAGCAGGCACGTGCACAACTCAACACAGTCTGTGCAGGAACACTTGTTTGAGCCCCCCCAAAAAGCAAAACACACACACATAAGATGCTTCAAACTAGCAAAGCACACTGCACAGTTCTGGCACTACTGTGTGGCAAGTTAATTAGGACATTTGTGTGTCCACACTGTCAAGGCCAAAGCATAAAGAATCAGCTCCCCAGGCACAACTAACCTGCATTGCATGGCTCACCACAAAACCCTGACAGCTTTTGAACCCTCTCTCAACAGACAGGAGGGCTCAATTTCCAGTTAACACAACTGAACTGAAAATTGAACTGAGAACTGTAAAAAAGGAACAGACCAATACAAAAACAGTCAAGGTTTTGCCAAGTGAAGTGAGTAGGACTTATCTATGTAAGTTTAAGTGGTTTATCACAACTCTCAGTAGTTTATCACCTGAAAGGGCCAAGATGCTCATCATGTAATACAACTCATATCAGTAATTAATACAGACACAACTGAAATCAAGTAACCTTCAAAAGCATAGAGAGGTTGCTTCTGTTCTGTTAGAAGAGAATTCAAATTTCAAGTTTTGCTTACAGCCATAATTGAGTATTTGAAGTGTTAACCATTTTATTTCATTGAACAGAACAATGTAATGCAGCTGTGTGGTCAAGCAGGATATTCTTAGGATATGAGGTGACTTTATCACATCAAATCTTGTCTTTCCACTGTAGGGCTTTCTTAGTGATTCTGCACTCACATGTAGTTTAATAACCCACCTACTGATTGTGTGAGGCTGTAAGATGATAGTGGAACCAAGAAAATTTCAGTTGCATGTTCTCTCAGAAAACTGCTAGATGAGTATAAACTACTCACATTTGAAACAGGGAGAAGGGAAATTATTCAAGACCTCTCCTGACAAGGGTAGGAAAGAAATGGAAATGAAGTTTACAGTCACAGTAGATAATGTGGAGATTTTTCTGTTTTCTAAATCTCTCAGGACTGTCTTCATAAACTCTGAGAAGTTCAGTGACTCTTGCACTCTTTTGACTTCAGCACTAAGTACTAACTTGGAACCTGAGAGTGTTGGCATTTCATGTTTCTGTAGGATGGCAAAGAAAGCTTCTTTCTGTGGCAGTAAAACTACAGTGGTCTTCTGAAAATAGATGCGAGTACAAAACACACTAAAGAAAAACACATTTTACATATAAGCAAGGTAGTTATCAGAGCTTAAGTTCTCCCTGCAAAACATGTCTTTTCTGTCTATGACCTTTCCAGAAAAGGAAGGGTCTCCCAGAACTATGCTATTCAGATCCATTTCTGTGTAACACTCTTGATTACTTATCAACTTCCCTCCTTTTGGCAAACACCAGAGTAATACATCCTGATCTGAAAACTCTCAGCTGTCTGAGCCAAAAGCATTAGCTGTCAGGTAACTTCTAAAGCCAAAAAAAAGACAGACTGCAATGCAGATGATCTAACAGGACAAAAAGCTAACAGCCTCAGCAGCAAAGAAAAACTGTGGACAGAGTACCATTATTGCAAAGGACATTGCATTTCAGGAGCATCTTACCCTGTTGTCATAGACCTTCTTGAGTGCTTCATAGCGGATGGAGCCCTGAAAAATGACCCCTTGGAAGATGTTGCTTTTGTCACTGGCCACCAGCTCCACACAGACCATTTCTCCTTCTCCCACAGTCATGTCACTGAAAACCTGCCAAAGATGCAAGATGAAACACTTCAAGGCAAAGTGCAGCTGTTAAAAGTTCAAATACTTCCAGATTTCCACGATTCTCCTTAGGCCAAGGCAGTTTCAATGTAAATGGCACAAAATAAGGGAGCTGTATGCTTCATCTCCAGCCTTTCAAAAAACCAGACTCACATCAGCCTGTGTTGCTTGACCCTTCATAAAAACAGACTTAAAAATCCAGCTTTAAGCTCAGACTTCAAACACTACAAAAAGAAGGTCAAATAAAACAAAATTGGAAACTACTAGATGAAACTCCAAATGAGTCAAGAAGGTTTGTACAAGAAAAGAGCCAATCAGGACAAGAGACAGGACAGAACTCTGCTTCTGCAACAAGAAACTCACCTCTTCAAAACTGTCAATCATGAAGAATATGTTGGGGTAGCTGATCTTTGACTCCTCTCCTTTGCTGTCCATTGGGTGTTTGCTAGGAGATGCAAACACTTGCTGAGAAAGGTATGGAAAAACAAGACATCATCTCAGTTCAATGTGCTCAGGAAATGGAAGCACTGAATACAAGGCAAGCAATACCAAAACAGCACAGTCCAATACTGCTCAGTCAGCCAAGATTTTCACTTACACTAGGGATGCTTGACATCTTGCAGGCAAAGCTGAGCTGGTTTCTGACTACAGCCTGTTTTGTAATAATGGCAACACTTGTGTAATCCTCCAGCTTTCACATGCAAGTTAGCAAATGCTAGCTGCTCCACAGTAAATGCCCCTGTAACTGACCTCTCACCATCCTGTTGTACAACTAAGGCTTCCTCCCTTTTATTAACAAAGAAAACCACTTTCAACTGGCTTTAAGTTAGTGTAATGTGCTCCAACAGCACACACAGCAAAAAAAGTTATCACAGAATAGCTGACCTAACACTACTTGTTTGTACAGTTAGTACTGTTATTGCTTTCTTAGTACCATGGTAAGTTCACCATCACTGAGTAAAGGGAAGCATGGCCATGACAAGCACTTGATTTCTCATTTTCATCTGCTTCTCTTTGTTTCTCCATCTACTGTGCTTCCTCTTGCAAGTTCCTCCCTCTGAAGCAGTTCCTGAACTCCTTTGGTCACTTTGCTCCTGAAAACAACTCATGTTTAAACAGCTGAAGGCTTTAGGTTTTATCATTCCAACAAGATTAACAAGCAGGTAAAGAGGGAGAAGAATTCATACCAAGTAGCTTTCTTTCCTTCCACCTCTGTTTACAAACAAAGCTTTGAATTAAAGAAAACTGTCAAATCCTAGCCCACTGTGAATGTGCTGAGAGTTCTGAATCTGCCCAGACTGTCAGGCTTGGGATACTCTTGCTACAAACCACTCAACACAAAACATGACTAAGGGTAGGAGATTAGATAGTCATGAGAGTGATGCTTTTCTTTATTTGTACTTATGAAGTCTACATGCACATTTAAGTATGGATTATTAAAAAGAAAGTTTGCTTCATGACAAGAAACAGCACTAGAAAGTAACAAAGACTCCTCAAAAAGATGACACCTGCACCAATGGCTGAAACAAGGACATCTTCCAGGCATCCTTGCTCTCATGCCATCCAATGTAAAGCAAAATCTCCAGTCAGACACACCTGAGGCAAGTACAGTTTGTAGAGATCTTACTGTCAAGCCAGCAGAGAATCAACGTAGTCTGCAAAATAATTCAGTGGAAAGTCAGCCTTTTTCACACTGGTTTCATGCCTTAGGTACTCTAGTGGTATGAACACAGTAGTTTTGTCATGGGTCTGCAGCAGCACTGCAAGTTCTGTGCTTGAACAGGGATTCTACCTAGTCAACATCTGGCTGCATACTGCCAGGATAATACAAACTTTCTAAAGCAAGAACCATCAGAGCAGTTAACACACATCCAAACAAATTGGCTTTTGCTCATTTCAAACCAAAAGCTTCAATGGTGCATGTTACAAGGAAATGGCCTACTGCATTAGTACAGTACAGAATTGCCTTTCCTCTCTCTCTAGATCAACTTCACAAAGGTGAAATGTTACCAGTGTGTACTGCTAGTTTCTCCTAGAAAAGAGGAGCCACAAAAATGTTTCAGCAGTCCCACAGTACAAGCCTCTAGGAATGAGGAACACAAAACCTCCCTCCTCTTCCTCCAGACACTGCTCACTCCCAGGGAGGGCAGAGCTTTCCTCCTCATCTTCCTGCCTTGCAAATCTGCACCCAAGACTTAGAGAATTTTCTCAAAAGGATTTTTCAGTTAACTTCTGAAATCTAGACTAGTAAACAGTGGAAAAAGCAATGATAAATCAAAGGCTTATATCAGTGATGTCATGGGGATAGCATCAGAGGAAGAGAATGATGTGCCTAAATAATATTCAGCACTGCTAGTTTTGTTAGTAAGCAAAGCAACAATTGTTTTAAAATGGTAAAACAAAATTAAAAGATTAAAGAGCATTGGTTTATTTTAAGTAAAGCCACAAAAGCAGCTGAATGAGCTAAAGGAACAAAAAAGTCTGGGAGAAACAGCCTATTAAAGGCAACAGGACCCTTCTAAAGAAGAATTTCTGTCAACTGGGAGAAGCTTTTGCAAGATCTGCTGGAGAATGAGTGACAAAGTCTGGGATTTCTTGTTCCTATCCCCTCCATGCCTACTATTCAGTCTCTTCCACTACGCTAAACCCTGGATTAACTGGATACTGTACACAAGCAAGTGGTAAAAGCCTTTGGTGTGGAGATGGAAGGAATGAGCAGTTTAAGAGAGAAAACAAGACTCTCAAAAAAACAACAAAAAGATAAATTGGTAATCAGTAACTTGTCTACCATTTAATAGCCTTACATTAGAGATTTATCCTGAAGGCTTCTCATAACAAGGTCTTGTTCAATTTCAGGTTTACCCTCAGACTGGTTAACAGTTGGGCATAGTCCACCCCAGCACACACACCTCCAGTCAGGAGGCAAATCTTGAAAGCACCTAGAAGTCTTTACAGTTTTCTGAGAGAGGCTACACAGGACATTTAAATCTCACATTTAGATGACTGGCAGGAAATGTCACTAGACAAAGACTTGAGATACTTCACAAGGATGCATCTGCCACAGCACAGCCTAAGAGCCTGGGTTGATACATTTTTTAGGATTGGGTAATAGTGGCTGTCAACCTCTTGTCCACAGAAAGCCAGCATCATCTCACCTGAGATTTCTTTTTGTGAATGTGAATATCTCCTCCGTCGGAGCGAGTGCACACAGCACATGTCACCACATAATCCAGCTAAAACAGGGCACCAGAGAGAGGAATAAAGGTTTAGAGTTAGGAAAACAAAACAGTCATGTGCTGGAAGCAGTATACATTCTGTCTGATTTTTTTTTTTAGCTGTCTGGTTAAAAAGTAAGGTGTTTTGATATTGCTGTTTTCTTCCCTCTCTGCTATTCTGAAACTCCCATAATTTTCAAGCCTATGTTTGTTTATTTAACTGAGTGATATTGAAGTCTTTTGCATAGATGCTTGTCAAGGTGCACAACCCATGTGTAAAGAAACTCCAGTCAATATTGTTTAACATGAGCTTACTGGTCAGCTTGGGGAATAAACATGACACATGTAAGCACACTTCAAGGTAGAAATGGAAAAGATATCCTCCCTTCAAAAATGAAATAATAGAAACACTTATGAACACAAGCAACACACTAGAAAGGTGAAACCCCATTTACCTAGCCTGCCAAACAACCTGAAAAAATTTGTGAGGAGCAAGTATTCATAGCTCTGGACAGCAATACCAAGTTGTAACAGCACCTCTGAATTCTGACTGTAGCAAAGGGATTCTTGTTTTACTCAGCATCAAACAACAGCAGAGATTGCCCTCTGCAGAGAAGTTCTGCAACAAGACTTTTGGAAGGAAGCAGAGAGAATGAAAACCATTTATTTTCCAGGATGGAAGCAATAAGCTAGTAGTTCCTCATTCCAAGATCATAATCAACAGAACTTTAAGGGATTTCCAATTACTATAGTAAAATCCAGCCTCCCTAAGCACCAGTGTAACAGATGTAGTAACAGCCCATCAGTTAATTAAAACAGTAATTTGTTCTAGCTTTGTGTTTCCACCACCATCAAAAGAAGTTTTAATAAAGTTCTGATATCAAGAGCAGCAAAGTCCCAGTGTAATACATAACACTTTTCCTTACTGCATTTCTGCTTAGCTGTTCCTTCTCTTAGCTGCACCAGTATTGTGAACTCTAATGGGAATGTTTCTTGTCTAACACTCTCATTCACCCTCAAAAACTATTCAATTTGACAAAGTCTTTCATTTCACAGAACTTTGTTTCAGAGCATAATATTCAGAGCAGCTTCACAGGATATATGTAAAGTTTTTTGAGGAAAGCTGTTAGGACTCTACTGAGAAATAGTAAACATCTCAGTTTATGTTTACTTAGACTCTGAAAGGCAAAATTAAAGCTATATTTTCTTTATATCCTCCAGATGTGCTCAAACCCTTCAGGCTAGGAAGGAAAGCGGACAGAAGAAAGCCTAATCTGAAACCTCTCTAGCATAAATAGCCCATGAAAATTAGATAAGCATCACTGTTACCTTCTGTAGGATAAGGTTCAAGTAGACACTCTCTTCCCAGTCAATGTCAGGGTCTCCGAGGCCAGGAAGCTTCTTAGAATCTCTCCGGTAAACTTCAACTTCAACCTGCTAAGAAAATATCACATCTTAAAAAATATTACCTAAGAGGTACCTATATCTACACATCAAACAGACACCAGGAGCTGCATCTTGTGTACTTTGCTGCTGTATTTTTCTGTCAGGATCTGATTTTGTGGACCATGGAAGGTCAGCCCAAGTGGAAGGCTTTGCATGGAAGAAGTGAAGCTGGAAGGACACAGCATGTGAGGGAGAACAAAGCGAGGAAGGCAGGTCTGTGCAGGGGAGTCTCCCTTTTGGACAGGAGCTTCATTTATTCCTTATGATAGGTGTGTTTCAGCCCAAATGAAGTGCCATTCACACATGGATATGCTTCTCTTCACACAATCCCTTGGCACCAAACATGACACCAGACACGCTCATCACTATCTAGCTGGTAGCTATTGTTTGTTCCCAGGTGTGCTGGCAGACTCCCAGAGCACAAAGTCCACTAAATTAATGCCTCACACAAGACATTTTTGGTAACCCCTCTTCTAAATGCTTCACACTGATGGTATGAACTACATATGAAATTTTCAGTGTACTGAAACCAAGCGAATGAAAAAGCCCAAATAACCTCAGAAACAACTCTACCAATGCTAACATACTGCAGCAACTGAGACAAATATAAAGCTTGACCACATCTCCCTTCCTCATTTCTAAACAATTATTCCAGAAATAGCAAAAAGGCATCCAGAAGGTATCTTGGCATACAGCAAAGTGCTAAATCTGGATTGGCAAAAAAAAAACCCCAGCACTTTCCATTTCCAGTGCAAGTGCAGTAGCTCACAGATTAATCTCAGCTACCCTCCACTGCCACAGTGCTGGACATAGGAAGGTGGCCATGTGATATTAGATGAAATAAATCAATAGGTTCAGATCAATGGATAAACAAATGATCCTGCTGTTGCTGGCACACTGTGGAGTCTCATGCAGGGCCAAGGATGTAGGAAAGACTGGAGTTGACTCCATTCATAGAATGGCCAGGTTGGAAGGGACCCTAAAGATTGTCTAATTCCAACCTCCCCACACTGAGCAGGGATGCCAATCACTAGCCCAGGTCACCCAGGGCTGCATCCAGCCTGGCCTTGAACACTGCCAGGGATGGAGCATCCACAACTTCTCTGGGCAACCTGTGCCAGTGCCTAACCACTCTCCAGGTAAAGAACTTCCTCAATCTCCAATCTAAATTTCCCCTCCTTCAGCTTATAACCATTCCCCCTTGTCCTATCACAGTCTGAATTCAGATCCTGCAACCACTTGTTCAGCATTAGCCAATAAACAAAGCATCCAAATAAATTATTACACAAAAAAACCCATAAAATTTAAAAAGCCTCCTACACACAAATTCAAACACCAATTCTTTTTCACTAGTCCATACATCTTTAACACTTGTCAGAAAGCTATATTACTCAGGCTCCTTATGTGCAAAAGCATTACAACTGTAAGATCACATAAATACTGCAGAAGTAGCTACCTTAGCTGTCACCAAAGGATTTTCTTAACATTTAAATCTCAGTTAAAAAAAAAAAAAATCAAGGGGTAAGTACTAGCTTTTTAATATTTCAGTGTGTAATTTCAAGTGAACATAGGCATTTGGGATTGACAGGATAGGAAACAAGACTGGCACGTTCACTGCTCTGACCTCTAAGTGCTCAGACACCAACAAATAGGAGTGCTGTCAAAATCATAATGAGCTCTCAGTAATAGAAACCATAATGTGTGAGTTTAGGAAAAGTCAGTGCTGAGCATAGCTCTTCCTAAATGAAGAGGAACACTTGCCTTATATTTACACAGAAATCATATGGTAAATGTGAGCCTTATTTTAGAAATATATATAAAAATACATTGCATATAAATTTATCAATAAAGAAATTAAAGCATAATTTCTTAGTGTGCCTCACATTTTTCATCAGAACACCATTTTGTGCTATTCTAGGCTTAATTCATGTTGTCATATTTGGCCTCCCAGAGTTAAGAAATGATCTAGACTGGAGAACATGCTGGATGTCAGGCAGGCAACTTCTCCCAAGAAAAGCCTGTCTCAGCCAGGAATCCAGGAGATACTGGGTCATTTTCCAGATCTGCTGCTGATTCACTTGGCCATGCCTCACCTCTATGCTTGTTTATCTGGCTTTAGTTTAGATGTGCCTTCCTGCAAGCACGATGATGTATTAATAGAAAGAACTGCCTAAATACTAATTACTTATTCCCAGTGAAATCCCAAAGCCAAGCTGGATATACCCTCATTCAGGTCAAGATGATGATCCCTCTACAGTTTCAGCAAGCTGAACTCTATAATGCTACCTTTATAAAGTCTTCATGAGGTTACTGAGCTGAGGCTGTAAGGGAAAATCACATCAGCTAGGCTGACCTCCTATGTGTCACAGATATTTTAGCCTGTTCCTTCTTCACAAAACCGAGTTAATCACATTTGACTAGGCAGTGCCTGGAAAGATACCTTATTTTGAGAACTCGTTCCAATCATCCTCTTGGCTGGAAGTGTGCAACTTCTTTTAATTTAGCTGCTTTTCTCTTGCCAGCCTCTTGGTCTTGTCATGTCTATTTCTACTACATTAAGAAGCACGTCAACACTCAGTTTGGGAGCTTGTTGGGGATTTTTTGTTTGTTTCTTCTGTTGGTTTGGGGTTTTGTTTAATTGTTTGATTTCTTTTGTTCATTTGGACTTGGTTTGGGGTTTTATTGTTTGTTTGCCATTTATTAATCTTTCAGATAAACCAGACAAAATTCCTTTAGGAAGCCTCCATATCTCTCAGCACATCACCTCTGCAGAACTTGTGCTTCTTTTCCACCCTCTCTCAGTATTTCACCAGTACTAGAGTTTTCCAGCACCAGCAGAGCACTGCTGTACACTCTCTTACCAGTCCCTCAGGATTGCACTTTCTCTGCACAACAACACTACTGCATGCTAAATAACTTGCACTCCATGCTTTGCCTGTCCTTCCCAGGTGCGTGCTCCTGAAACCAAAGTATTGAACTGTAGTAACAAATGGACCCGTGTTTCCTAGGGATCAGGTTGTGCAGCCCAATGGTCATGCCCTTACAATTTATGTAGCACCAACACATGTCACCTGCACATCTGAATCCACTGTAATTTTATATACTCAATCACCAATCCCTGCAGAACCTTCTTCAGAACACCTTCACCTGAGGTTGTTTCCCCCTTCACTGGCTCCATTCTACCACTCCTGCTAGCCAGGACACCCCCAGGCATCCTGCTTTTCCTCAGCCCATTTTTCATCATGCTTGGCAAATGTTCTGGCTACCTTCCTGCACAGCTCTCACCTACTAGTGTGGTCCATCCCTGGGACTTCATGCACTTCTGTGCCACAATGCTTGTGCCTACTCTGGAGTGATACCAGAGGTCCTGGGGAACCTCACAGCTACTTCCAGCTGCAGCTACTCACAACTCACATTCTTACTGAAATAATAAGTTGTTGGGAGTTCTCTGCCCAAGAAGAACATCCTAAGTGCAAAGAAGCAAAGCCTTTCTTAACCTTGATGTGTTTCATTCATAGAAATATGCCTTTTGGATATGTATATATTGTGGGTTGTTAATCTTTACTCTAACAGTACTTGAATTGGCTCAAGATACAAGATCTTGTACTGGAAGCCAAGAAAATGCTTATGCTAAGTTACACACATGGAGACAGTTGGAATATTTTTATCATAAAACACAGAAAACCCCACCTAAGACTTCAGTTTAGGTTTAAAAATCTTTGTAATAAACTGGATACTTGCTCCACCATGCCTATTTGCTCCCCAAAATTTCCAGAACAGAATCACAGATTCATTATGGTTGGAAAAGACCTCTGAGATCATTGAGTGCAACCATCCACCTAACACTACCATGCCCACCACTAAACCCTGGCCCCAAGCACCACATCTGCACGTTGTAATCATTAATTATATTAAGAATATGAACACTGGGATATTTAGGCCCTCTCCCCAGAACAAAACCTCACTCAGGAGAGCATTAATTCTACATAGTTCCTAAGACACTAGAGCTGTTTGATGAAACCCATGTGAATTGCAAATCACCTTTTTTTGCACAGCTTAGCACATAAACCTTTGAAAAACTCCTGAAAAGAAATCTTGCTCTTAATGTTAACTATAAGAAAAAAATCACATGCACACCTTCTTATAACTTTCAAAATATTATTTAATTTAAAGAGGTAGCAACCCTAAGTTTTGAATCAGCCTCATATAAATGTTACAAGCTAATTTAATACACTGGTGATAAGGGAAAGGAAGGGTTATATTGATTTCTGCACCTAAAAAAATGCATATGTATATGTATTTTTAAAATCAATAAGCTTCATGACCCTGATTTAATGCAGAGCACTCTGGTCTGAACAATTTATGGTATTTTTAACAGCAAGGTAAAATACCAGAAGCAGGTATCAGAAGATAGATTCAGTTTGAGCCCAAACCACCCAGTACCAGGAGAGGGTTGGTGTGCTGTGGTTCCTGTTCATCTTGCTCTTGGGGAGGAGGTGGAGGTAATTCATAGGAAAAAGAAATGTGGAAAATAAGACTGCTACCTGAAATCCAGCAGCAATAGAGATCTGTGTGACAAATGCTGGTATGCTTGCAGCCTGCATGGCTTTAGCACCTCCTCCAGCTCACTGGAGCAAGGCTGGCTGCACAGAGACTGACCTGCCAAGAACCTGCCAAACCATGTCCAAAGTTTCCTTGCAGTGTGGAGCTGCAACTACAACAGTGTTCACTTTGGGCAAGAACTCCCCACTCTCCAGATCATCAAGACACAGGTCCCTCCTTGCTTCCTTGCTTAAGTACTAGAAAATATCAACAACATGATGCAATTCAGAAGGAAAAGACAGTATCCCAGGAGCTGCCAGGACACTCTGGCACAGAAACACAGCATTTTCTCAGTACAAGAGATCATCACAAAGGGCTTGAAGGACACTAATCTCCCAAGACTTTGTCCTCACCTGTATTTAACAAGCTGGGAGAAGTCACAATAACACAGACCTGTCTCTGAAGCAGTGTTTTTGTGTTTTGTAATAGGCTACTCATTGTAGTGTACACACCCAGGAAGACAACATGAACTGCTTCAGCCAAGTCACCCATGAAAATCCATCTGCTCGCTCATCCGCTCAGCATCCACAGAGCTGGCTCTGGGAAGCAGGAGGAGGATCACACAAGGCTGGTATTTTCTGGAGCATGCAGAGAAACCCTATGGGAAGGGTGCAGCCCCAGTCACACAGAGAAGCTGCAGAAGGGACAATGACATTGACAACAGATGATGTTAGAACATCAGCCTTCTCTAGAATATCTACATCCAAGATACTATTTAAGAGGGGACACCTGTATTCAACAATGCCACAATGTACTACAGTCAAAGGTTCTTTGGGATACCATAGGGAGATGCTTTCTTAGGATTATGACTACTCTCATTTTCACTGGCAGTAACTGGAGAGGAGAAGGAGAAAGCAGCCCAGCAAAAAAACCTCCAATTTCCTTTTCCCAAATACTATTAATTATTCACAAGTTGCACCTGATCCTCCTGGAACACACTCTGGAGCTGCACAAATAATGCCCAGTAGCTATGGCAACTCGACACCCACCTTAGCTGTAAAGCTGAAACAAAGCCCACTGCAATAAAGTGACTGCAGCGTGCTTGTGCGAGAGGCAAAGTTCAGCTACAGACAAAAAACATTCATTTCCTAAAAATATGCTTCAATTTTAATTTCTTTAAAATCTCTCCCCAAAATCACTTTGTATAATCAAATGCCAAGCTAATAGAAAGAGCAGCAGATGATCTAAAAATATGACTATAATTACTAGTGTCTCTGGAGAAAGCAGAACAGCAAGAAGGTATCTCAGACTCCAGTGTCTGGCAGTTCCCTTCAGAGGAATACTTGTTTAGATTGAGGCACTGCCTTGAGACTGTTTTCTCAGTGAATTCTCTCTTGCCATCTTGGGCAGCCTGTTCTAGTTGAACCTGCCTTAGCAGCTGGGTTGGACTAGAAGATCTCCAGAGGTTCCTACCAATCCCTACCATTCTGTGATTCCTTTATTACTACCTAAGTTTGTAACTCAATATTAATCACCTTAAAATTAATTATTGCTCTTGCAAAAGTAATTCTCAGTCACAAGGAATTCCTACCAAACATAGTCTGTTTTCTTCTTTACAATGAGCACAAGACATTCCTTCTAGATTGGCAAGTCACAGTCATAGAAAATAAAACTTTAACAAGCCTACAGATCTGTTTCCAGTATCTGCATATTGCACATGAAGAAACAGTATCTGAAGCAATAAGAAGTAAACTATAAGACTGAGAAAAGCTAATGGGATCTGCAGAGTTAAAAGTTGTCTTCAACCATAATTGAAACTACTTATGTGAAAAGAAACCAAAACAATCTAATTCTGTCTTTGCAATAGCAGAAGAGGTATAAAAGATTAAAAATAAGAAAAGTGCAAGTTTAAATTCCTGGGAGAGTCTTCATGCTTGATGATGGTCAACAAATGAGGTAAAGGCAATAATAAACCAGTAAGGCACACAAGGTGTGGAAACTTCTCCCTCGTCACAGCTCTGGCTGTGACTGCACCATGAGCAGAGGTTATCAAGTAGCAGCTCCTTTATGTTCATGTAGTTAGACAACCAAACATCAGCTAAACAACAGGAGAAAGCACAGCAATTTCTGAGAAGGATAACAGTCAAAGAAAAGCCAAATCTTTGTATTTAAGATCTTGAGCTCCTTACAGAAAACCAGAGTATCAATCTGATAATGGTAGTGTGTGTTTCTCAAGTTTCAAAATGAGAGCAATGTATTTATGGAAGAGAAAACTTCCTCTTCTGCAGAAGCCACTGTTTCCTACCTACTGAACACATCCACGAGCTTCCCACAACTGAGAAGAGCTGAGGCAGAACAGCTGTCTCTCTGTACTGACTTGCACATGTTGCAATCACTGTTTGTTCCCACATACCATCCACACACAAGGAGAAAAATCTATTTGGCAAAAAAAGATGTACTTTTCTGGCTGTTTGTTTCTCTTTTGCATTCAGATGGTGATGTGGAACTGCCATGAAGTATACCAAAGAGCTCTTCTGGAGATAATCCTGTTTGTTTACCATATTCAAAGAAAAAAGCACTGCTCTGAAAGGTACAGCAGAGTCAGCAACATAAGATATTTAAAACTTGCATTTCTACTAGATGCTGAGTTCAGGTTGTCAAATCTTCCAGGCAGAAAAATGGTGACAGTGAGTTAAGAGATTCAGTTATGAAAATCCTGATTTTCAGTGGGAGTCATGTGCCTAAAGTCATTTAGCTTTGGAAACTAACTGGTCTCCCACCACAGCCAATATTTGCCGTGTAACAGGTTCAGATGTACATAAACACGTAAACCATGGCTCCTGTTCAGTTCTGTTTCTGAAGCTGCAGCCACAACATCAGTAGCTTTTGCTTTTTGAAGACTTAACAGCCTGAATGACTACCCCATGCATTTGGCAGCAACTCCACATTTTGAGAGTGCTGAAGAAAACAAGACCTACCTCAAAATCCAAGCAAGCTCAGAACATATACCAAGTGTCTTACATTTCTCATTTACTGTTTTGTCCTATAAATACAGCATCCTTTTAAGATGGCAAAGCATGATGCAAGGCTGAAAGAGTTAATACAACCTAGCTCTGCTGGTCTATCACTGAGGTTCTACCTTAGTTTCCCTACTCAGCACATGTCTCTGTTAGCACCATACTCACAGCTTCCACAGTCCTGGGAGAAGGTAAAGGTTCTCTCTACAGAAAGATCAGAAGCTCACAGCTGTAACAAAATGTAATCCTTTACAAACTCCTTTTGCACTGCAATGAGCAAGAGATAATAAATCTCAATCTAACACCATTTTAAAAATCAGAAACCTGAGTCCAACCACTTCAAGCTTTTAAAGCTGTAAGTTCTTGCAACGTACAGAATCCTTTGTGAGGATTAGGGCTTCCATTTTTCAGTAGGTCACATCAACTGCTGTATGAAGCAGCAGTGAAGGGGTTTTCTTTCAGTCTTAATGGCACAAAGAGCAACAAGCCAAAGGGATTCCAGCTTTGAAAAGCCTAAATCCCTTAACCTTGACAACAGCTATGCTTCACAGTGCCCTGCCTGCACAGATCCTGGCAGATGCTGTCTGTGGTTTTGCTTAAACACACTGAAAGAAGAATATCTTCAAAACTTGCCAAAAAAACCCAGCAAGAGTGTTCCTGTGACACACAAAGGAAAAGCAGAGTTGAATGCACTTCTCCAGGATCCAAGATTCTGTGTATTGGATACAGCCCAGAATTCAACATGGCAGTTCTGCCCTGGCATAGAACATAGTAAGAGCTTAATTACTGTCTCACTCCTACATGTCCAGTGTAGAAATTGGTGGGGTGGAAAATAGAAGCAAATAGAAAGTTGCCCAGATCTGGGTGTCTATGAAGTAGGCCATTTAAAAGGGCTTTTAAAAATATGATTTTTGATGGTAGAGAAGTTTACCACCACCACTACCAAACTGTGAGATTTATCACTTCAAGCTCTTGTGACTGATCTGCATCCAAAGCCCCTCTCATTCAGACTTAAAAGTGAACAGAACCTCTAATCTTGATCCTCTCCGGTTTCTTCTGCTTATCCTTTATTACACTACAACTTAAAAATCAAATGTTACTGCTGAGACTTTTCAGGTCCAGTAGGCACAGAAAAAAAACACATAAGCAGGAAAGACTTTTCATCCCACAGGACAACTATCAAAACCTGAAAACCATGTGATAAATCAACACTTGTTTCTGGCTGACATGAACCATCACACCACAGCATGCAAATGATGCCAACATTGTGTGCCCTTCTCATCTCTGAAAACAAACATCACCACTGTCAGCATTCAGACATACAGCTCCTCCCTATCAATCTGGTTTTGTTGCTGTTGTCCTCAATCCTACAGAAGATGATTGTGCTCAGAGCTGTGCCAGAGCTTATTTTTATGAACATAAACTAGTGCTCTGAGGTGCCCTAGGAACACAATTCACCTCATGTGTCTCTGCCAACATTTTTCAGTCAAAGCCTACAATTGCCAGGCAAAGTAGAACTACAATGAACTTGCTCTGCTGTATGCTCATGCTTCTAAGAGACTCACTTTTATAGTTACCCAACAGTCAGCTTCTGTGTGGCCCATGGAGAATCATCACCAAACCACTCAGGACATCCTGCACACAAGCAGGAGCCAACTGTGCAGTTCCAGTTCCAGCCCTTCATAGAATCAATATGGTTGGAAAAGACTCTGAGATAGTCCAAAACAACTATGAACCTCTCCTTTGTCTGTCTTTTTAGTATACTTCTGGGGATGTATATGAGAACACAGTTTGCTGGGTTGCAATTATATTTGGCTTCTATAAACAACAGCTTCCAGCTTCTTCCCCTTTTAATGACTGGGCTTTGCTATTTTGACACCATCCTTCAAGAAAGAATGGTCAAAATGACAAAGTAAAATAAACAACTCTCTAGTCATAATTCCAAGAGGAGTAGTTGTTTGGTGTCCTGCTGCACAGGACAGGCTTAAAAATTAGATGCAAGAAGAGTTGGAACTGCAAAGCATTCAGTTAAAATCAAACAGGAGGAGAGCTGCCAACAGGTTTATTCTCTGTTCTCAGAAAGTACAGCCAATCCTTCAGAAACTAAAGAATCACCAAACTATGAAGTTTCATGAAGCATCTGAAGTACTTCAAAGTCACAGTAAAGGTTCATTTGTCAGAGGCTGAGCAAAATGCAAACAGTCAAGGGCGAGTTATTTTATGAGGCACACTCTCCCTTTTAGTTGTTACAGCAAGTGATTCACTAATGCTGACTTTGTAATAACTACTACTTATGAAAGCCCCTCACAAATAAAAATTAATTTATGATGCTTTTAGGAGGCTTAAATAAAGCTCTGAGAGCAAATGCAAGGGTTTATTACACTGTCTCCTCTCCATGAGAGGTTCAAACACTTTAAACTGGTTCATAAGTTAAACAGAGATTGGTCAGAGGTCTGTGAATGAACTTCAGTGACCAGGCTTACTCTCAGGTTCACCTTCCTTGCTGGGAAAGACAAGATGTTAAACAACCCATGCTTTTACTAGGCTCAAAGCCACAATACTGTGTGATGTGAAACAGGAATGCATTCATTGTCATTTAAACAATGATTAGGATGAAAGTTTCCTACAAATAGCTTAAAGCTCCATGTATACTGGCCAAAGACTACTAATACACTAATCTGAGAGAAAGAACAGTATTTTGCCATCTTCTCCTCTGTAGCTGCCCGAGGTATTGGCACAGGCTGCCCAGGGAGGTGGTGGAATCAGCATCCCTGGAAACATCCAAAAAATGCATAGATGTGGTGCTTGGGGACATGGTTTAGTGATGAGCGTGGTAGTGTTAGGTTAACAGTTTAACTCAATGATCTCAGAGGTCTTTTCCAACTGTAACAATTCTATGATTCTATGAATTTTGAAAGCATCATCATTGAAAAGCAACACAAACCCCAGCATTTATGTCCTCCCTTTCCCCCTAAATGCTGGCTGACCAACATAAAACCTTCAAAACATGCATGCAAACTCTCTGATCTCCTCAAGCCTGTGACAGTAAAGCTCACTTACACTGCTACTTATGTCTGCAGTGGTATTACTCTATCATCCAGTTTTGCCTAACTTCTCTTGCGGTGGGCAGAGCTAGAAATTCCTTATTCTTGGTTTGTAGTTCTTCATGTGAGTCAGGTACTCCAGCACACCAAATCCCATGTTACCTTCCATTTCCCAGGTTAAAATATCTCACCACTCACCTTTTTTCCCTCTGTACTTTCCCCACTGGCATAGGACAGCTTTCGACGGACGTAGAAGAGCATGTCGTCTTGCCGGGGAGCCCATTTCTCCATAAAATAGGTTGAAAACATCCAAGTCCAGAACACGATACGGTCATCTTTGAAACACCCTGAGAGACATCGAAGAAAGGAGAAGTAAGAGGTGTGGAATTAGCACATTGTGCTTAAGGTGACACCTGAAGTCTTTGCCACACACAGAGCTGCTGAGCCCAGCTGTAGCAGAAATATTCTTGCGCAGCTCAGAGTAAGTTTTCCTACAGTGTGCAGCACAGCCACCACTCAGCGTGAACCCACAGCCTGTCTTTGGCTATTGTCAACCAAAATCATCTTCTGGCAATAAGTGTGGCCCTGTGCACAAACACACACAGATCAGGGCCCACGAGCATGCCCTGCCTATGGCTGTGCCATGGAGAAGGGCAAGACCAGTGCACTAAGTGAGAATACATCACAGAAGTACTTAAGGAGTAATTTCCAAGGCATGTAGTGCCAATATATGCTCCAGTTAACGATGTTAAGCTGTCAGCTGCCAACAGGTTTATTCTGTGTTCTCAGAAAGTACAGCCAATCCTTCAGAAACTAGCAGCTGGTAACTTCCTTAAATCAATACACAGGAACAAGAACGCACCCATGTCAGTCACCCTCTCTGACAAGGAACAAAGCTCAACTCTCTCTAAGCAGCAAGGGGTTTTGAAGGCCTGAATCCCAATTAAACAAGACAAAGCAAGAGGAGGAGGGGAAAATGAGAAGAGAAAGATGCAACCAAGTCTTATTCAAGCAGCCAGACAAATTACATCAACATCAGCAATAGCATGGCACTTGGCCTCTCAGCAGGAAAACAAGACACAGGAGAGGTGACATCACATTTTGTGAAACTCTTCAAAGCACTTAACTATAATGAAGTAGCAAAATGTGCTGCAATGCTTGCACACTGTTAAAAGACCCAAATTTATACAAACAAGGAGAAAGAAGCCACTACTGCCCCTGGTGACAAGGAAGCTGAATTTCTCTACTGTTCCTCAGCCCTACTGGAGGCTTCTTGATGGGAGTAACTGCATCCCCTCCCCAAAGCCCTACTGAGAGAGAACTGCAGCTACAGGCTAGAGTTTAGCTGTTTTAAAACCTGCTAAGAAAGAAACACTAAAAAAAGTTATACTGCTGAGAAACAGCAAAAAGCTGAAATGGATGCTGGATGGCAGTGTTATGTACAAGCCAGCGAGGCAGCTGGGGGTATGTAGACATGTGCAGCTGACAACCCAGGCTCCAGAGTATCTATATCCTTTACAGAGGCTCATTTCCCTAAAAACTATACATTGGCTGCCAGACTGGTACATACATTGCTCCCCAACCCTCAGCTGCCACTCAGGTGCGTGTGTTTTCCTCCCAGTGCTACACTGCACATAGGAAACAGCTCTGCAGACAGAATCGTGCCGGAGACAGAAATGACATTTACTTAGAGATGCCTGGATTAAGCTTTAGAAGAGTTTCCAGTTAATTGCCACCAAACTGACACATACCACAGCAATACAAAAAACTGTTCTTAGATACTGGTGGCTAACTCCAAGGCTTCATAAAGCAATCAATCAATCTTTTAATCCACAAGCATAACAGAATCACACAAAGGCTGGAAGAGACTTCTAAGATCAAGATCAGACAAATGGGTGATTGGAATCAAAATCTTGGGTCTCTCCAGCAAAATCCAAAAGTAATACTGAAAAAAAAAAGCAATTCCACTGACAGACTGTGCACAGAATACATGAATCAACAGCAAGTAGGATGGTATTTGACAGTATGTATATAGTTGATTACATTTAAAGAAAAAAAATAATGAAAAGGTTGAGAGAGAACAGAAAAAGGTCAAGGGAGTTAGTTCCCACTGCAGGTCAATTCCAGGCCACACTGCAATTGCTTCATTTGCGTGGCTGCAGGGAATTTATTTCAATTACTTCAGGTGGCATAAACCATAATGGGCAATTGTGAATAGAATCTGCAGTGCACTGAAATGCTACATAGTTTTTTTCATCAAAGAAAGGGAATTAAGCACTGGAGAGACTGGATACAGCATGCTGGGCATCTGCACCGTCTGAATCCCTCCCTTAGGCACAGATGAACAGGACTGTATGGCAAACAGCTACACCTGAGAGCCTACCACATGAAAGCGGATACAAATGTGTTCAGACTTCCAAAACTAGGCTAAGAAAGGACAGGATTATCATTGGTCAGTATATCCACAGATAAACACTAAGAAGAGAAAAAGAACCATCCAGATTTAAGGCTATACCACTAGCACAAGGACAACTGTATCTAAACTACCCACCACCACCGGTGTTCAAAAAACATACAGATGATGTACTTAGTGACATGGTTTAGTGGGCATGGTGGTGATAGGTTGATGGTTGGACTTGATCTTGGAGTTATTTTCCAACCTTAATGATTCTATGAAATTTGAAGCAGATTCCTAAGTATTCAAACCATCAAGCACAGGAGCAGTCCCCTCAGTTGGAATAGTGAAGGCAAAAATCCCTACAGCTGCAAAGATAGAGCTCAACTTGGTTAAGATGGTTCATGAGGTACCAGTGACAGCCAAGGACACCATGAGCCAGTCCCACCTCTGTATTTAGCAAAGAGCAGCAAACAGGGTGTGCATTCACTGTGACTCACAGAACAGTTCCAGCTGGAAGAGACCTTGAAGATCATCAGTACAGCCTTTGTCCTAGCCCTAGCAACCTGCTAAATGATGCCTCCCAATAAAACATCCNTGGCCTTCTTGGCCACATGTTTTTCTAGTAAGGGAAATACTTTTCCCTTATAAAGCAAAAATCATGAAGTTATCTCAACCCAGCATTACAACCAAGGGTTAAACCCCTTTGAGATTCTGGCAGTACCTGCAAAAATCCAAGCAGTTGTTGTATGAGCTGCTTACAGCATCAGATGTGTTTTATACAATAAAGCCCAGGAGCTAATATACTCTTCTGAACTATTCATGGGTGGGTGGAACATTCATACATGCAGAACAGCAGAAGGGGGTAAGGTACCAGGACTTTGTGTGTGCTTTTATCCTTGCTGGGGAATGCAGTTGCATTCTCTATTAGTCTAAACAGAAAACCAGGGGACAGAAGTGCTGTAGCAGTGAAGCTACTTCAGTGCTGCAGCATAATGCAGCAGAATAAAAACCTGAAAACCCTCATAAGCAGTGCTGGATGGTTGTCAATTCAAAACCCTACCTGCAAGAGATTAGATGTAAATAAAATTGTCCTCCAAGCCTCAGGAATACTTGCAGATATTGCTGGAATTCAAACCAGTCTGAGGATGCTCTGACTGTTCTTACTGCAGTGGCTAAAGGACTTCTCTTGAAGCCAAAAAGAGTCAAATCACTGCACCATAGCTGTTTTTATTACATTTTAGCAAAAGCAGGAAGGAACAGCACACAAGAAGAACTAGCCTTTTAAATCTGTTATTAAATAGCATTAACTTGGAAAGGAGACAAGAAAATTTGTAAGTGTAATCCAGACTTCTTAAAACTTAGGGGGGGAATCTACTCCAATTCCAAGACAGAAACTGCCAGACCCAATATATCCACTCAAGCTTGCCTTCAACTGTCAGATCCCCAAAAGCACAGCACACCTGGCATGTTTTCACAGTTATTTTGGTGGTTTATAGCATCTTAGTGGAAACTTTCCAGCTTTGCTTACAAGAGACTTGGAAATTGCTTTTCAAGGAATTTTGGGTAGCTTTGAAACTGTCAGGCTAACAGGCCAGCAGACAAAGTTACTCTTTTCAATAGACAGAAGAAACCATAAAGCCTTAATTATGCATCCTGTTGCAGGGCTTCATCTACACTCAAGGTATCAAGGCTCAGAGAGCAGTATGCCCCCATCACACACCTCCCACCAAAGTGGGTAGACTCAGCTCACAGTTGGATTGCTGGTGACCTTAACCCTCTGCTACTACACTCAGTACTGCTTCTATCCACCTGGCAGGGACTGAGATCAAAACCAGAAGGCAATTTTTCATAGCCTGGACAATCATGAGCTGGCAGCAGCCTCCTGTCATGTTGGTCTGTCACTGTTGGCACAACACTCACAAGATGAGCATGCACACATCTACACTATTGCTAAGTTGGAAGGCCCTTAATAAAACACCTGGCACTTAAAAGCCCTTAAAGCTTCAGCATTTGAGGAGGCCTTTTAAAGAGCTAACAGTTTCCTTTGTGCCAGAGGAGAATTTGAGCCTTCTGCAACACCAGATTTAGATGATATTTGCAAAGGAATCAAGTTCCTTCTACAGTTGAGAGCATGCAGCAAGACAGCTTCCTGAAAACACTCCTCCCCCAGCAAATTCTGCTTCTCAGTGAATAAAACGGAATGAAGAGTTCAGACTATAAATCTTAATATGCTAAAAGTTGATTATATGAGACCTTTGTCATGAAAAAAAATCCTAATTACAACAATTTACTCTAATTATTCATTTACATGGATTTTATCCTCATTAGATGCAAGATTTATGCCAGCTGCTTTGTAATAAATGTCTGTCTTTTTACCTATTAGACTCTCATATAGAGGATTCATTTTGGGGAACTGATTCCAGATCCTCATAAGGAGTTGTGATTGGTTTTTTTCTTTAATAAGTGCTTTCAAAAAAAAAAATCAATGGATAAAGAGAAGTGTCAGTATATTATTTTGCTTCAAAGGAACAGAAGAAAAGATTTTTTTCATTTGGTGGATAATATTTCTTTCAGTATGTACCACGTGGAGCTTAGAGGAACAATAATTTCAGCTAGACAAGATTTCTTCCTACGCTTTTATTCCTCTAGCCTGCCATAAGCTACTCTTCACAGTGAAACATCATCAAACTAATCAAATCCAATTCTGCCACAGTGCTCTCATCTGGAAAATGAGCATCTTCAGATGTTTAGGGGTTAAATAAACACTTAGGAAGATGTTTACAGCCCTAGCATGGAAAGCAAACTAGAGTTCTAAGCAATTCACACTGTATTTAATTTTTGGGATGAGTTTAGCTCAGTATTCTGCAAGGACAATATGAAGAGTGCTCCACAAAGATTAAAGCTACCTCTGATATTTTGAGGTTATCATTATGGCTGCATAAAGTAAGACTGGATGCTCTCTGTCCAGTGATAGTTGCCAGCTAGCCAGATCATGAGAAATCTAAAGTCTCCTTCCCATACCTACATAACAGCACCCCAATCCCTTCAGTTTGGCCTTAAACAAACACAGGACTTCACCAAACTTGCAGAAGTTCACTGGCAACCAATTATTTGAGAGCAGGCAACACAGAAGAAATGCATTACCAAATGAGAGGCCCCTAGACACCATCCTTGCAGCACATTCCTCTCTCATAAATACTGGGGTAGGGAAAGGAGTGCAACCACTGATGCCAGCTGTAATGACACAGCACAGTGAGAAGTGTGCTTCTGCAAGCACACAAGTCCTAAATCTGTCAGAAAAGACAACATATACTTTCAACTTAAGTTTTTCTGGCAGAACTTTAGCTAGAAAAGGAAGGCATCATGGTAACAGCAGTGACAGGGACAGGACAGATGCCACAGACTAAACATCCTACTCAGCCACAGATACAACCCTCCTCTTCTCCTCAGCCTAAAATGGAAGTAACTGTTCTCCTGCCCCATCAAGAGTTACATGCACACATCCATTAATGTCATATTCTGCTTTTCCTTTCATATTAAGATGAGAAAATAATTTCATTACAAACACAGTACATGCTTCTTTACTAACATACAGTAATTTACAGTGAAGCTCATCTGAGGTTGAATGAAGAGGAACCATCTAAGCCAAATAGAAATGTTGCTGCTCTTCCCTTTCTTTCCGTGGGCATTTTAAGAATCTATCCTCTATCATGCTTTCAAATTTGCATGCGTATTAGACTTTTTTTAAAGCAATATAATTGATTTAAATCTTGGCTTCATAGAATATATATAAATCTCCAAGACAAAAATCTGAGCATTGAGCCATCAATGTTAAAAGGCTGAGGGAAACATTAGGCCAATTACTCTCAGAGCTGCTGTGCCATACTCTCTTGCCAATAGATGGTATCATCTCATATTTATCACCTTCTCTAAGCAGGACTAAATGGTAGGCATCACTAAGATCCCCATAATCAATATGCAGTTGCAGTACACACCTTACATTTAAAGCCTGTTCTCACCAGATAACTGACTCAAAGGCCCAAAATAACATGAGCTAGAAGCTGCTGCTTGGATCAAAGACAAATGCCACCCTCTGTGTGAAGAGAGAAAGATAACACACTAAGTCTTCCACGAAGGCCTGTGAACAATTCCATAAAACAATAGGTCCAAAACACTGGAGATGCAGAGGAACTGAGCTTGTTTTCAACTGAAGGCTTCAATGTCCTAAAATGCAGAAATGACTCAGAGCTGACTAAACAGAAGTTGTGTTTAAGCCTTATGGCGAACTAAACAACAGTGGATAAAAAGCAGTTGTGTTCTGAAGATCACACTTTGCCCTACCCAGCAATATTTTTCCCTCCTCTACCACAGAGCTCTATATGTAAGTCAAGCCACAGTTGTAGCTATGCAGCTTCACAGTCCATACTTGTAAAGCACCTGACAATCACACCACATACCCATCTTCTACTTGTACAGTAATGTAATCCTACCACTCTGGGGAAAAAAAAATGAAGGAAAAATTACCCGAGTATAACCTTCAAGTATATCTGACACTCACTAGTGATGGCTCTCACTGCCCCATGCTCCCCCTGACTCTCCCAGACTGTCCCCCAACCCTAACAGAAGGCATCTTCATTCATATCATTAGATACACAGACTTGGCCTAAGTTCTTAAGCTTTCTCTTTCCTCCAGAAGCTATCCTATCAGGGATCTCTGTTGCAGAGATGGCTTTTAGGAGGGATAGATTTCCTGCACCCTACTTAGCCACTTGCTCTTTCATTGGATGGGAGAGATTTTTGCCATATTTTGCCGATCTTCCAGAGCAATTCTTGTTTCCCATTCACAGTGTCACAGTGATATCAGAATCCCACTGGTAGCTCTTCATGCCAGTTGTTCACAGCCTGGCATGCTCAAGCTACAAAGGGTAAGAAACCACATCCTTTCTGGCTGGTTTTTCCCCCCCTCTTTCTTCTTTTTTTTCTTTTTAGCCTTCCAGCTGTGAGACTAAGCCAGAACCAGGCTTCCTTTCCAAACTTAGTATGTCTAACAGCTCCAAGATCTAAACCATACAGGGAGTGTATTGAATGCTGCTTGAATGTTACCTGGGCACATTTGAAGTAGGGTATCAATAAAATACCAACTGGGATTTCCAAGCAGGGAAACGACAGAGGAATCCACAACACAAGCCTGTTTGCCAAGTAGCCAAAGTACACTACACTGGGTACAGCAACATCTATTTTGTTGGTAAGTTGCCTTACAACCAGTGTAACCTACCCCCACTGAAAGCAGCAAGTACAACAGAAGCAATCAAAATGAAGGGGAACACTATCTTCACCTTTTAACCTTATTTTGTTGGTTTTCTCCCCATAAAGCCCACATTTAGGGCACTATTGCAAAGTGAAAACTGCATCCATTTACTCTCCTTGCAAATCAGCATCCAGTTTCCTCTGGTATTTGTATCACCTGAGAGCATGGACCAAACCATGGGTATTCCTTTTTAGGAATAATAATAAGTTAATAATAATAATAATAATAAGTTTAGGATAATAATAAGAAGTTTTAGGGATAATATGAAATCTATCAGAGGCTTTAAATGCCCTTTTGACACAAATCCTTCTGGCTACATGGAATGAATGAATTTGAGTCACTGCTTAGCCAAATATCACCAAGATTCAGAACATCTGAAAGATCAAAGCAAAAAAATAGCTTAAGGAAGAGAGAATTTAGTATTAAAAGCCATAAATACATAACAATTACTCTACAACCTGTCACCATAGGTTAGAAATGCCAGGCATTTCCCTGAAAGAAATATTTCTGGTTTTACTAACACAGACCTCAACTTTCCTGGCTTCTGGTGAAACAAGAACTTCATTTCATTATAGAATACACCTAAGTAAATGTATTTGAGTGACTGGCTGGTGGTTTTGAGCACACAGAGCAATTGAAAGAAACAAAAGGAGTATGATAGAGTAGGATATACAGCTTCTGATTTGCTAGAGGAGGAAGAGGAGGAAAAAACCACCCCAAACTACCAGAATTACCAAAGACCCAGCACTTGTGCTTCACAAACTGCAAAGTTCAATTCATATCTGCTGCCCCATCCAGCTTTCTTTTGTGTGGGAATCTGATATCTTGATACCTTTGACATTAGCATTCTTTATTTTTCCTGCAGGAAAAAAAAGAGCTTTATTCACAGCGTATCAGCTGTCAAACTGCCAAGATGACTAACATTCACATCACTGCCACATCACTATTGTTGTCTGTCAAGTCAAAATATGAAAAAGAAAATGGCAAAAATCAAAAATCAATGTGAAAGAGGATTCCCAGGGGGAGAAAGAAAGAATCAACAATAAATATCGAGCTCAGTACAAAATTGTTGTTCCTCCAAATATTAACACAGATAATTGTAATACCTGGAATAAAGAAAAACCTGATGTATCAGGACAATAAACTGCCATGAGGAAGAGGCGATGTTAGGATTTTGTACAGTTAGATTAATCTCTTAACTGTGTAATGAAGAAAAGCAGAAGAAAAAAGCCACAGCCCTCATCTAGCACAGCAGTCACTGAAAACAGCCTAGTGTACTATTTGGATCACTAGCACAAGTGTCACCTTTCCATCATGGGTGCAGACAAGGTGACTCCAAACACACTTAAGGAAAAAATGCAAAGGTTGTCATCTGTGGCTGATAGTCCCCTCCTCTACCACAAATGACTGCCCTTGGAGCAAGGACAGCAGTAGACAAGTGTTGAATTTGCACCTCAACAGCTGCAGTTCAGCGTATTAACATGAACTACCTGGCTGTGAGCACCTCAGGAACAGACCCAGTGACCATTCTGCAACCTCTGCTGTGGAGGTAATCATCTCCAGCAGACAGCAGGGTGGACACAGATGGGGATGGCAGCCTCTCAAATCCTCTCAGTGTGAGTTCTGCTGATAATCTACTACATGTCCTTTTACATTAATTCCAGGTATTTGTTCTCTAGAAGCCCAAACCAGTCATCTCACAAATAGGTGGTGCTTACAGATGAGAGCTGCCTTCTAGAGCTCATAGAAAAGACAGTAAATTAAAGGCACTAACCCAATAAAATAATTAGGCTCAATATCATCCCAGTAAGAAAAACTGAGATCTCTAGCTTAATGCCTATCCAGAAAGCAGCTGCAGAAGAGCCAAGAAATCTATAAGACAGTGTGTAACCCGGGTGCAGTCAAGCAAGTATTGATTTAAACAAATCCATACCTACACCTTATGCTATCAAGGTGTATAGTTACAAATTCAGGAACTCATCCCACAGCATCAGCGACCTCTTACCAAGTGTGTGGCTTGATACCAATCAAATTATCGGGAGAGAACTAGAATGGGAAGAAGGTCATGCCCTCCCTCCTGACAAAGGCAATAAAGCAATCAGCCTTGCTTCCTCCACTTGAGCCTTGGACATCAAAGTTCCCTTCCAACCCAAACTATTATATGATTCTATAACACAATTGAAAGAAATCACTGAAATGACTGAAATCTGTCACATAGATGGCATAGCAATAAGAAGAGTTCTATAAGAGTTTAAAGTAACTTTACCAACATCATCATTTGCACTGAAAAAACCCAACACTTCAGAAAAATGCATCATCTCCTGTTTGCCACCCAGTTCTTGCTGAACACTTTATCCTTAGGTAAAAGAGGGGGTAGGAAAGGCAAGCACTGAAAAAACCAAACGCAAACAAAAAACCCCCACAAGCCAAGGCACCCAAGCCACCCCACACACTGCTTGAAACCTGGGTAGGTGCCACGGGGAGGCCAGGGCCCGTCAGCACCAGGGACAGCGGCTGGGGTGCTGCCCTCGCCTCGCAGCTCCCGGCACCGGGAGTAACCCAATCCGCCTCAAGGAAGCTTCAGAGCATCTTTTGCTCAGTTCAGAAAGAACCAACACAAAGCTAACTGGAAAAAACTCAAAAGTAAAAACATTTTCAACACTCACATGTTGATTTTAACCCATCTACATTAATCTCAACTAACAGCTGTAGAAGCAGACTGAGTTACCTGAGATATCACACTTAATGAGGTTGAACACTTTACAGGCCTTTTGTAGAACTGCACACTGGAAACTATTTTAGCCCCAAATCTGAAAAACAGTGCCATGCAGCCTACTATGAAGGAAATTAACTCCATCCAAACTAGACCCAGTACCCTGGTTTATCTGGGGGATCATGACAACCAGCCTGGCTATTGAAGCACTGCAAGGGACTCTTCTGCAGACTCCACAGGGCAACTGCCAAAGCAGCAACTGCTCCCTGACAGCTCAACCACCATATAGAATGCTTCTCCTCACCCTCTTCCTGAAACAGCTACAGGCAAGGAGGCAGGAACACCAAAATCCTTATTCCCAGTTGCCTTCCCATACTCAAGCACTAACAAGAGTTTTGTGTAAATCTGCCTTGATTAACAAGAAGCTTGGCTGCAGAACTAATTACCAAAATCAAATCATTAAAGACAAAGATAGCTGGTGCTAATCCAACACATGGACACATCCTTCCTAATAAATATAATTACAGTATTTTTGTAATGCATTTTGGGGTTTTCTATCTACCTGCCAATTAGGCACTGGCAAGCAAGAGGAGGAGTGCAGACACAATCAATGCCAAGAGATCAGAGCACAGTTCTTCCATCACACTGCTTTCATCTGACTCAGTACCACATCAGCAGAAAGGAGACATTTAGGTTGTTGATCTGTCACTTATTTTGAAACTTATTAACAGTATTAACAGCACCAGTAATGAACTACCAAATACAGAGAGAGCACTGACCTCTTCCTTTTTGAGGGCTTTTGCAGAGAAATACTTTGCACAAAGAACAGAACAAAGTGGTAGTACATTTCTGCTGATTTTCTATAAAGGTGCTTAAATGTAGTCCAGGCACTTAATTATATATGACTATTCCCAGGTATAACCAGCTATTATACTCACTTCCAGAGCAAATTTTTTAGAGGTTGTTTTAATTATTCTGTTTAAATGTTTATCGCTAGAAAAGTAATGACAAAATTCACTTTGTAGATAAGGTGCTGTCTTTTGAGTTACTTCACCTTTTATCTTTAAACAATGTTTTCACTGAAGTTAGTCAAGTTGGTTTTGCTATCCTACAACCATCTCTCAAATCCACAATCTGTTGACCTACCTTTTCCTGCAGCTCCTACTGTTTTAACCTCCTCTCCTAACCAAAAATGCCTCCTTTCTGTGCATCTAGACAGAAATGATACTAGACTACAGCTTCTAGATTCATTAATATAACACCATGCACTCTTTTCTAGGTACTGCATATCAATCCTGTGCATAAGAACCCAATGACAGCACTTCTAGTCAAACACACAGTCAATGCATGGCTATCAATAGCTATAAATACTCAAAGGGTGGCTATCAGGAGGATGGGAACAGGCTTATTTCTGTGGTTACTAGTGACAGGATTAGAGGTAATGGGAAAAAAACTAGCACCCGGAAAGTTCCACAGTAACATGAGGAGGAACTTTTTTTCCTTTGAAGGTGCTGGAGCAGTGGCCCAGGCTGCCCAGGGAGGTGCTGGAGTCTCCATGTCTGGAGAGATTCCCAAGCCAGCTGGAGCCCATCCTGTGCAAGCTGCTCTAGTGATGCTGCTCTGGCAGGGGGGTTGCACTAGATGAGCTCCAGAGGTCCCTTCCAACCCCTAACACTCTGATTCTGTAATGCAGAATCCATGCCCAATGTTACTACAGCTTCAAAGCTTTTGGAAAGGGAAGAGGGCAACAGAGGGCAAAGCAAAGCCTCGGACAAGCATGACTTCTACCATTTGCAGCACTCCCTTTGGGAAAGAGAAGGTCTCAGCAGGTTTTCAACAAGAAAATACAGTACTTAGGATAAAAAAAAACAACTGAAACCAAAATCACAGTGTAAGAGCTGACTCTGGCTCCCCTGGAAAAAGGCCAAAAGAATTTTAAAAAAAGCAACCAAAAGAGGTTTTGGCCTTGCAAGCATTGCCAGGGAGGGAAGACAAAAGTAGAGGGTAAAGCAGAGAGCAGGGCTAAACAACTCAGCAACTTCAGGGACTTTTTAAACACTTCTTTTAGGGCCCAAAACTTCAAGCACTCCTTCAGTAGAAAAGTATGTGTGTGTGTGTGTGTGTGAAATCACACAACACTTCTGTATATCTAAATAATAGGAGAGAAGAGTGATCAGGAGATAAAATAGTGGGGAGCAAAGTCAGATAGCTATAACCACAGCACACCTGACCAGTTTGGAGAAGCTCTTTCACATATTTAGACACTAAGTTCAAAAATAAGCATTCCCAAATGATCTTGCTTTGTACAGGAGGTGGGAAAACTTAGGAGTTAGGGCTGAAAGCAGTATGCTGCCCTTTATATGAAACCAGGATTTTACTGAAAAAGTTAGCATTCCAGGAAAAAGCTCAAATCAAAAATGACCAGAAGAGGATTGTCTACCTCCTGTCACTAAGCCTTGGCTTGAGTAAGTCATTTTGCAGCCCTGCTTGACTCCATTCCATCTGTCACTACAAGGTAGTGTTTTCACTCTGTCATGGAGACAGATCAGTTCATAAAAAACCCTCCAAATATATAATTTATAGTTAGAGAAAAATACGTTTTAAGCTATTCTTTGTCAAAAATGCTCTTGGTTTTGTAGATCATGACTCCAAAGTAGAATAAGTACAGATGAGCCTAGAAGCATCAATGGAAACAAAAGAAAGGTATCAAAGATCTATTTAGACACCAGTTATCAACACAATTGTCATCAACTGTCTAGAACTACCACTTCGGGTGTACTGACAAGACATCACAAAATTGCAGCTTACACTCTTCCTGAACTAGCTCCATGCTAGTACCTTGATCTGCCTTGGTCAGTTAATTGATTTTGTGTCAGTGACACAAAAGAGCTTATCTCTTACTAGCTGCTTGGGATTAACACTGGAATATTATTCTGTGGCACAGTTTCTTACATTGGGTTTAATGATCAAAGTTATACATGTACATCTACAGAGTTACTAAAAGAGCAGTAAAAAAATAGCACAAAGAAGCTAAATTCAGATAACTGAGATTCCTAAGTATGAAATTAAAGAAAAGATTTCAAATTCTTTCTGTACTAAGACATTGCTTTGTGAAATGCTATCAGAGGGCATTCCTGATGAGGCAATCCTTGGACACCTTTTTCCTTTAATTCCAAGGAATACAGAACCAGCATCTAAGAAATAAGAGTCAAAACCAAAGGTTTGTCCCACTATTATGCCTTAAACAGTAGGCAATGTAGTAAGTAAGCCTTCCCCAGAAGGCTGTGCTGCCATCCAGCGTGACCTGGACAGGCTNAGTAAAAAAATAGCACAAAGAAGCTAAATTCAGATAACTGAGATTCCTAAGTATGAAATTAAAGAAAAGATTTCAAATTCTTTCTGTACTAAGACATTGCTTTGTGAAATGCTATCAGAGGGCATTCCTGATGAGGCAATCCTTGGACACCTTTTTCCTTTAATTCCAAGGAATACAGAACCAGCATCTAAGAAATAAGAGTCAAAACCAAAGGTTGNCCTCAGGAATGGTTAGAAATATGTGAAGGGTGAGTGTGAGGAGGAGAGAGCCAGGCTCTGCTCCATGGCATCCAATGGTAGGACAAGAGGGAATGGGAGCAAGTTGGAGCACAGGAGGTTTAGTATTAACACGAGGAGGAACTTGTTTGCAGTTCAGGTGCCAGAGCACTGGCCCAGGCTGCCCAGGAGGCTGTGGAGTCTCCTTCTCTGGCGACATTGCAGAGCTGCCTGGACACATTGCTGTGTGAGCTGGTCTAGGTGCTCCTGCTCTGGCAGGGGGGTTGCACTAGATGATCTTTCTAGGGCCCTTCCAACCCCTGACATTCTGGGATTCTGTGAAGACAGGGAGGAGTAGATGAGAGAGGCAGGAGTACATCACCTTCTCTCTCAGCACCCTCACAGTCCCCTGTGATTCACAGGTCAGTGACCTTCTGTGCCAGAGACCTGTGTATGTTGCAGTTCCCACAGGATCTCTGTTCTCCTCATCTGTTCATGCTCCCCTTGGACCCATGTAAGCTTTTACAACTTAAAACTCCGTGACCATGAACCTCATGGCTTTTACCACACATTGCCTTCTGGGTTTGTTTGGGGTTTTTTAATACCTATCAATATTTTATGCAACAGCTTTCTCCACAGGAAGACACAGTGAACAATTGCTGCCTAAACACTGTTCACACCACCACTTTACAAGTCTCCATCACACACAAAACCTGAAGTATCCTTTTTCTAGATTGAGATGTCCTAGCCTAACAGTGAAACATCCCCTGTATGGAATCCACCCCTGTAGCACCTGTGCTGCCTTTCTTTGAAGCTTTGCAAGTCTATGGTATTAAAGATGAGCATGTGCCATGGAATCATTTTGTGGCAACAGACTGATTTCTACCTCTTCCCTCATAACTTCTACACCTGACTTCCTCTTTAGATTGCATTGAACAAAGAAACTACTATGGAGCTATTACAACTCCAAATCCAGGTAATACTACTGTGTTCTGTGAACATGTTTATAAACCAGCTAAATCCAGTAGCAGAGTTTCTAATGCAACCAAGTTTTGGGCATATGCATGCCTTTCCACAAAACCATCTCCTCTTCTTCCCTGCTCTTCAAATCTTCTCAGTATAGAGCTCTAGCATGACTAGAAGAAAGAATCTACCCTCATGCACAGCCACAAAGATTTCAGATGTGCTCTTGTACAAGAGAACACATGAATATGCCTAGAAGAGGGTATAATAGAGCCCTCACAGACAACACTTAAAATACAACCAGAGTATAAAATCTCACAGCTTTCTATTAAGGAAATTCAGCCCAGAGCTCTTTGGTTTGAACACCTCTTTTTCCACAATATGTTACACAGGAAAAACAGCCCTAACAAAAAGGGAAGCTCAAAACTTAGTATGTTTTAAATTTCCAAGATTAAATTCATTAAAGTCCATTGCATCAGCAATGGAAACAATTCCACCCACCTGAGGAACACCCTTGAAACTGAAGATCAATCAACCAACACACATTTCACAGTGGCCTCCTTACTCTTAAGATCTTGTACAGCTGTTTCTGAACTGAAACCATTCTTTTCCATTATTTTCTGTTTCACTGAATTTCACTCAAGAGAGAAGCGATTCACAGAAGTTATCCTGAGTGTGGCTTTAGGTGCATCTGTAATGTACAATGAAAGGAAAACAATACCCAGAGAAGTTCTTTCATGGACTGATTTGCTTTCTGTAAGTCAAATTCAGCAGCTCCTTATACAGAAAACTGCTAAAACCAGTAGAACAATTCCCATTATGGCTGTTACCTTGGGAGAGAAAGGACACTGTGGTTTGAATATTAGATGTGATAAGCACCCTCTTCTAGTTTGGGGGAGGGGGATGGTCAATCTTCCTATTTTCTTACCAAACAAAGATTTTCTGTCCAGTACTCATTTCATCATTCTAGACTCCAATAACTCATATTATCTACATTCTAAGACCTAAACCCCATCTGGGAAGATCACCTGGTTACTTACTAGTCATGCTGGTACTGCTGGAATGCAGAAAATTGTCTGCAATAGGTCAAACATGCCTTTTCAACACTATATATACATACCATGCCAAAGCAAACACTCTGATCAAAGACTACTAGTCCTCTAAATTTATGACACCCAGTGTCTATTTTCACACTTCATAAATACCACTGTCAAAGCACTAAGGGACTACTGTGGTAGATAGGTAATACCAGCAAATGGCATTTTGGAAGAACTCCAGCCTTACACAGCTATTCCAGTGTGGTTGGAACTGATGTTTTCATGTATGTACCTCTCCAAGGACTTTATCTTTGCTGCAGGCTGCTAGTTAGCATCATGCTGTCAAGGCAGGAGGAAGAAGTAATTATTACAACAGCAGTTTGCAGGGAAGCAGAGCTATTTCCTACATGCCTGCTATCACACCCTGGTATTTTCCAAATTCAATTTCTTTGTTCTAAGTAGAAACATTGGCAGCAGCTTTCTGAGTGAGCACTTGGCAACTCTGTACTAGAAGCCATAATTCCCACTTGCCTTCTAGACCACAAACCTACTTGCTTGGCAGAGCTGACAACCAACACTTTCATTCATCTTGCAGCCAAAAGAGTTTGACACTGCATCTCTCAACTGACTGTTCCATTTGACATGTATAGGTAAGAAGAACAGTCTACAGGAGTAACCCACTAAAAAAACAAATCCTTTCAAAATCCCACTTTGGGTTGCTTTCTAAAGTCTTCAGGCTAAAGCAAAGTGGTACTTAATGTTATGTCCAGTACATTGAATGCCTTTGCCAGTGCTTAGGTATTTCAGTTAATTAGGCAGTGCTCTCTCTAGCATTTCACTATTAACATAGGCTTGTAAGATAATAAATATAGCTGTTTAGCTAAAAATAAAAATGATTAGTGCCTGCCCACTCACACCCCAATGAAACCTCTTCCTCCTCTCTTTTAATAAACCATTTTCATACAAGGAAAAAACAAATGTTTCCTCCAAGAACCTATTTCACTGTGAAACTATCAAATGGGAAAAAAAAAAACCAGCAGTCCAAGGCTGCCCTGTAGGCTCTGCATGTAGCTTGCAGAACTGCAGATTTGGAGACCCTCAATCCTCTTGACAGCACATCAGCCTTTTGTGCTGTAGGCATCTTGTACAAGTAAGGACAGCCCCAAGTAAAGCACAAGAATTTAATTTAGTCCACAACAGAACAAGTGAAAACAAGAAAAATTAGCTCTCTGGGGAAATGGTCATTATTAGTTAAAGGACAGAAAGGAGAAAAAGGATGTGCTAACTTCAGTCAAAGAACTCAAAACAACTGCCCTAAAGTCAGCACCACCTTACTCCTTAAGATGGAGATCAAATACTGTAAAGCTACTATTCAATTTAATAAGTGAAGGTTTAGCCTACCATTAACACATTAACTGCTGAAACCATGCCAACCCTTCCATTTGTAGCCAGCATCACTATTCTGGTTTCTGTAGCCTTGCCCAGCTACAAACCCCTGCAGATCTGTAGGGCTACACACAGGTGTACTACAGTGAAGTGGCCCACAAAGTATGGTATTGGACTAAATATTTAAGAGACCTCATAGCTTTTTGCCTTCAACCTGCAACATGACTATAGTTAGACACTTCAGCTTTTGTTTCTTCCACCCTCCTTCCCTGGGTCTCTCTCCCTAACACATGTCATCCTGAACCAGCTAGTGTCTCCAAGCTAAAAAAGTTCCAAGACATGGCTATAAAACCAGCAACAGTCACAACTTTTATCTGTTGACAAAGCACTACCTCTATCTCATGACAGTTACAAGGTCTCAAGTAGGAACACGAGAAAGAAAGGTCTTTTTTAGAAGATTCCTCAGCAAAAGCACAAGGCAATGTCTTTTTCTGCTTTTCCCCACCACAGGGCTTATGAACATCCTCCCCTGTGATTGATTACAGAGTTTACTCTCTTTTGATGTTGCCAGTAGGGTTTTGAAATAAAGAACAAATCTTAACACTCTTTCATTCAGTCATCAGAGCAATGAAGCACAGATCTTACATTTGAAGAGACACATAAAACATTCAGATACAGAGAAACTCCTACTTCCCCTATGTCCTTCTGTTCTCTGCACATTTTAGACAGTACCTTCAACCTCAGGTCTAGGAGATAGTGTCAAACAAGGACAAGGTAAGCCTTACCTTTGTAATTGTTGCATTTTTCAAAGCATTTTGCTGAAGAAGAAACATTTGTGATTCCTTTTAAAGTTTCTTGCCAGGGAAGTAGGAAGAGCAAGGGCATGCCTATGCTTGATTCCCCACCTTTCACCTCATTCAAAACAATACAGGATGAAAAATCTGAACCTGGAGTTCATCTCTGGCAGGTGCATCACTACATAGAATAATTCAGGCTGGAAAGGACTCAGAATTCAAGATCCAAAAACCCCACAGACACCTTTGTGTTGGCAGTTATGTTAATAAAGCAAAATTTGTTATTTACAGACATTAGTTTTGTTCAGACAAAGAACAAAGCCATTAAATCACTTAACACTGCAATATATGAACTCTTACTGTTCTCTTTTCCTTGATATTCTCATCTGCTCAATCTTCCTGGCAATCTAGGGAGCTCAGTCCATGCTGGAAGGACCCACACCTTCCCTTGTGCACTCCAGTGTGGCTATGTCATTCCACTCCTCTGGGATGTTGTTTATGGAGAAATGCTAAAACAGGTTCACCTAGAGCAGGTTGCTGAGGATTGTGTCCAGGAAAGTTTGCAGTATCTCTAGAGAAGGAGACTCCACAACTTCTCTAGGCATTCTGTTCCAGGTATTAGTAGAGTTGTAGGCACAGTCTGAAAATCACTTGGGGTCTTCTGTGNGCCTAGCCATACATTAGTAGAGTTGTCAACCACAAGAGAGCTTGCCCTCTGAGGTAACAGCTTACTTCCCAATACCAGATAGGGAACACAGGTGCAGAGTGCCTGCAACTTGGCCAAAGTCAAAAAAGAAATTCACAGAAGAAGTGACACTAAATGCAGATCTCTCAAGTTCAGCATGGATGGTTGGTATATCCCTGCAGAGTGTGCACGTGCAGGGTTATAGACTTCACCTGTGTTCCAGTTCAGAGAGTGACTCATTCCTCCCCCTCCTTCTGCAGAACCACAAACATCCAGGAAAGAGGATGATGAACAAGAAAACCTCAGGTTGACTAAGGACTCTGTCTCAAGCAAATATCAGATGGGTGACAGTCTTCTAACCCCTGGTAACACTAGAAGAAAGTTTTATCAGAAGCTGAAGATGGTGCTCCTAGCCATGCTACAGAAAGGAGCAGCCTGCCTCTTGTGCAGAGGCTAACACAGCTTCCAGAAAGGAGACATCAGCCTGCTCAGAGAGCAGCACCTACATCCCTAGCTCCCTCTACCAAAGCCAAATCCTAAAGCCTCAGAACAAAACACCAGCACAAGCTTCAAGGCAGGAATCCAAGCAAGTCCAGACTTTCTAATCTCTTTGTATTGGCAATACCTAGAAATGGTATTTTAGAAATAAATGCAAGCCAGCAGTATTTTTAAGTGGCAAACAGTGTACTTGGGCTCTTGCACTTTGCCTGCTCTTTTACTTTTCCATGTTAGGCTCACAACTACTTTTTCCCCATTGGCTTCTAGGAGCAACTAGGAACATGTACTGAAGGCATCATTCTTCCATAAAAAAACAATCACCAACTTATCTTGTCATGGGGTAAGTGCACTGAATTAAGTATATATATACACACACACACACACACACACACACACACACACACGAGTGAGTGTGTGTGTGTGTTTGTAAACAAATGAATTAGCCTCACAGTTGTGGATCAGAAGAAGAAATAGAAAACTTTCACAATCATTATTCTGATCCTTGAACATTTTTAAAGCACCTGCATTCCTGAAGCTCCTCATGTACACCTTTACATCTTTGTTCCTTTTCTAACTGAAAGGAGAAAAAGCTACTTATGACACACAATCCAGTATGAATCTGACAAGTCAGACCAAAGAACACCATGCTTGTAATACCAAAGAGGATGAAATGAGTTACCCTTTACTCATGTAAAGCATGGCCTACTAACAATTCACATGACACTTGGACTAGAGTTTAGTGACACTTGTTATGAAAAACATGGGACATCCATTCAGATCTTTATTATTTAAGCAGAATTACATTTCTCATTAAAACCAAGGAAGCAAAAAAGTAGTTAAGCATTCCTATGAAGTCTATAGGAAGCTGGATTGTGATTAGTCAGGAAGCCACTCAGCGCACACAGAGCTTTATCTCCAAGCAATAAACTCGCTGCTTTGTTTCCAAGAAGATGAGCTCAGGCAATAATTAAGTAGAACTTTATTCCTTCTGAGGCAAAAACTTCATCTCCTCAAGACTGATTACTTGAATCACACTGAACACCTCCATTATTACGGAGCACTGAGTTTTATGGACATTTAAAATCCACCTTTCAAGGTCTTTTAATGCAGGTAAATAAATCTACTCCTTATTGAAAAGATAACACTGACAGACATTCAAGAACTCCTCTATTTGTTCTCTGAAAAAGCAGAAGAATAAATTTCTGGTGAAATCTTTCATGGCTCATAGTAAAATACTATAAATCCATTTCAAAACACTTCCCTCACCTTGATACTGTTTCAGCAGCTCCAGACAATCAAATTATTCATAGTGCAAAGACAGCTCAAGCTTCACTAGCATTTTAATCTATTCTCAAGTTCCTGCTGATCCCATGGAGGGAGCCCTGTAAGAGGAGATCACAAACTCCCAACTCACTTCTTTTTATCCAGTCTTGGTACTTAGACATACGAGCAGAGTTTGGAGCTAAAACCATCTCTATTACTTCCAGATATAGATACTCAGAAGTAACACATCTTCCACACCTATTTGATCAAGGGAAACACTATCCAAGTGTTCAAAGGCTTGCTACAGAAGACCCTCCAATGGATTGATAAAGTGGTAGCAATGCCTAATGCAGGCTTCCTGAAACTGAGAATAATCCAGAGAGAGAGGCAGCCTCTGGCAATTACTGAATAGAGGGTCTCTCTGCTCTGCATGGTAACTTACAAAAGCTAGGTCACTATTGAGCCATGAAGATTTTCACCACCCCAACACTAACATCAAAAGCAGGGGCAGCTTCAGTCCCACTCACTGAGCACATCCTGGTTAAAGGGGAGACACAGGAATTCCAATGATGCAATTTCCCATGAGGGAAATCAGACATATTACAACAGATCAGGTGGCCTCAAATGCACTTGTGAATGTTGAGCACACCTTTGTAACCTGGAAACACCCTGGAATGCTTCAATATTGGTCCTAACATGAAGGGCTATTGACTGCCTGCTATGTGCTTTGCTTTATGACAGATCCAGTTGTAAGAAAGAAAATTACACAAAGCAGATTTTGAAACACCAGATATAGCCTAAATAGCAGCACCAGGAGCCATTTCTTCACTCTGTGGTGGCAAGGAGGACATAGTCTCTGAAGGAATTGCTTTTTGTGTCACAACAGGCTATCTGCCTGCAAAACAGTACATTTTCCTCAAAGGGATTTAACTTTGAGACCCCTAATGAAAGGTGCTTAAGGAATCCCCAGAGAAGGAATGTAAGGAATATCATTTTCAAGGTTCAAGTTCTGCATATTACTAGCAGACAGTCAGTACTACAGTACTAGAAAGACCAGGCAAACCAAAATGACAGAACTGATCTAGTTGGGGATGTCCCTGCCCACTGCAGGGGGGTTGGACTAGATGACCTCCAGAGGTCCCTTCCAACCCTAACCATTCTAGGATTCTAGGATAACTTAAGCCGTAAAGCTTTTTTTCTAACATGAGAATGCAGAAAAACCTATAAAACCTTATATGTAGTATTCATGTCTTAAACAGCAAGAATTCCAGAAGAAAGAAAAAAATTACTTTGGGCTGTTGATGCTTCTGATTAACTTCAATCAAGAGAAGTGCTGTTGAAGTGTGTCCAGGCTACCACAATGCCTCTACAGAAGCAGTATGATGCTGTGTCTGGTGTTTCTGTGCCCTGACTCTATTTTATTTCCCACATCAAGAAATGTAATCAATACATTCTTTGAGATTACACGCATATACAAAGAGCAACCTTGGTTCTCTGACATTCAGCCTGTTTAGCTCAAGGAGCTGCAAACAGACCGCATTCTTTTAAATACTCACTGGAAGAAGGCAGCTTCACTGTGCAGTGAGCTCCTGAGACCATGAATTGATTTTGGACAGACTTTCTCCTTACACCTTATCATTCACTTTGTAGTAACACTTTCAATGTAAGTGAACTGCTACCCTGGTCCTACTTAGCCCATTTACAAGGATAAGTAGATGCATCATTAACTATCTCATGGCAGGGTTTTGTGTCAGAAGGCACAGTGGAGTTCAGCTTCTGAAAAGTTTGCACCTTCTAAGCTTTTTCTATTGGTCTGCATTCTGAACAGACAATGAGAGGGGAGACCAACAGGATCCTTCAGGATATTAAATTTTTGGCTTATTTGCAAAGAATACAACCAGATATACTGTTAAATCCTTACAAGACCTATTCTGAACTGTAAACTGTATTTTAATCCCTAAGCAAGATCTCCCATTCATCTTAAAGTTCAAAAGAGAACCCAGACATCACAATGGATTTGCAACTTGTACCCTATTAAAGATTTAGGGAGTATATTGCTAGTACAATAAAACTAAACAGTTTTAACTAAACTACAGTTTTACATACACAGAGATGAGTGTTTTAAAATACTCTGATTATTCCCTTTGCCAGGCTGAGGGAATCCTGAGAGATTCATTTAAATAAGGGGGAAAAAAAGGGCACCCAGCAACTTCTGCTAGCATCAAAAAAATTAACAGCAGCACATCTCAAAAACTAAACTGCTGAAACTGGGCTTGGTTAGTGTGGAGAAGAGGAGGCTCAGGGGAGACCTTAGCGCTCTCCAACTCCCTGCAAGGAGGTTGCAGTAAGCTGGGGGTAGGTCTCTTCTGCAGGGTTAACAGTGAGATGACAAAAAGAAATGGCCTCAAGTTGCAGCAGGGAAGGTTTAGATTGGATATAAATAGAAATTTCTTTACTGAAAGTCTTGTTAAGTCTTGTCCCAGGCTGCCCAGGGAGGTGCTGGAGTCACCATCCCTGGAGGGGTTTAAGAAAAATCTGGATGTGGTACTTAGGGCCATGGTTTAGCGGTATGGGGGTGATAGGTATGGTTGGACTTGATGAGCTTAGAGGTCTCTTCCAACCTTTGTGATTCTGCAAACTGCTTATCTAGTTGAGGTCTGATGGGTATTTTGTGGTTTTGATTTTTGTGTGTTGGGGTTTTTTGTTGGTTTTTGAGGGTATTGTTTCTTGAAAAATCTTTCCTTCTTACTTCAGCATCTCTAGTCTGACTCTTACAATTTGAACATGTGTACACTTGGACAGGACATGAAAATCCTAAAATGCTTCATATCTCCATTAAAAAGAAAGAATAAGCCAATAACCCAGCCGCTCAAAAAACAGGCAAAAGCTATAAAAAAAACAAAACAAAAAGACCACATTATACCCTTGACTCAGGATGATGTCTGTCAAGCTCCTGAAAGAAGCTAACCTTCACAGCCAAATTACAAATCCCCTGAAACACTAAAGTGTAATGGAAAGCCTGACAGGCCATTAGTGACAACAGCATGAACAAGGTTCTAATAAACAATGAAAATGGAATTTTAGATGAACCACCATTAAAAAAAAACACCAAACCTGGAGGGCTGCAGCCCTAGAATTTACCCCAGAGTGCCATTCTCCACAGCTTGATCTTACAGGGACATTGCTACATGTCCTGTGCTTGACCACAGAAGTAGCAGGATGGGATCCCAGGGCCCATGATCTCCATACTCCTGAAACCAGTTGTTTTCTCTTCAGCTTTAACATTAAAGATCTTTTATTTGTCTCTTTCTGTAAACCTACAGAACCCTATCTCAACACCACAGGGTCTCCCAGTGGCAGTGTGAGATTCTCTCATTTGTCCCTCTCTGTCCCCACCACCCCAGCACACACACACAGCCTTTCTTCTTCTGTTCTGTGATACCAACAGAAAGAAATCTCATCAGTAGAAAGTATGCCATCTAGCACAGCCCTGCCAGAAAAGCATTTCCCAGCAGCCATCTTCAACTACTTTGTTCTCACTGATGTGTTACAGCAAGAGACATTACCTGAAAAACTGGGACTGCACCCTGTTCTTAAAATTACCCATTCCAACCAAAATTGCCTTCTCTGAGTCTGATGCCCTCCTTGCACGAGTGCTATTTGTTGAGAGCCATCCCAGACCAGCACCACAAGCCTCTCTCTCCCACTCTCACTTCTGCAGCGTGGCCAGCCCTCCTCCTTGCCCCTGGGCCTGGCTGGACTAGAAAGCAAGACAGATTGCTCACAGGACCTGGCAAACACATCCCTCACCCCACACAGTGCTGCTGGACAAGCAGAAACATGTTGCTCTCCCATGACCAAACCCACCAGCTCTCAGAACTGGCTCCAGCTGTGGTTTCTGCTACACCACCATATCCAAGCACTCAACTACACATCAGAGGTGCATGCTTGATTTCGGACATTTCTCCGAGATGCTTTTCTATGCCAGGCTACATAAATAAATAAATAAACAAAGCAGCTTTAAAATCATCTTCCCCTTCTACCTCTACAATTATATAAATCACATTAGATCCATTTTAGCACTGGAACTTCTTTGCTATTCTCTCATCTTTCTCCAACACAAATCTGAGGTTTGATACCCACAGTGAGCTGGTTAAATGACACTGACTTCAAAGTACCTACTTGAACTCTGATTTAAATAATCTGTCCTGATCTTACTTTGAATTGGTACTTTCTAGAACTTTTTCTGGAAAGAAATACAGATTATTCCTGGCTGGAATGCTGCAATTTATTTTTTTTAATACACTGATTAAGTAGCTAGTCTATAAACATTTTTATTATTTTACTAATTTTAAGTCATTCACATTAGTATTTTTTTCTCTTCAGTATTTGACTATTCATTTTGTACTGAACATTGCATATTCATTAGATGAAAAATGTTTTATGAACAAAAGAACTTGTACAAACACTAAGACACAAATAATAACTATTTTAAACTCAAGCTAAAGCCATCTAAGAGTGCTGAATGAAAAGAAAGTAAATTTATCAACATATTTGTATCTTATTGCATGAGCCATTACCTGTAGTTAGTGAATTTGGTTGGTTAAGTCCTTCAGGTTCTTGTTGGGACAGATGTGATCTTCATACCTTGCTGCTATTCATAGAGCTAGAGAAAACAAAGCTTCCCAGCTTTTGTCATTTCTCACCTTTGACTGGACAACTCACTGAACTAACTCCAGGAAGAACCATGAATGAAGATAGGTTTTGTTTCTGCAGGAAAGCTACTCCTGTCAAACCAGTTCTGTGGTGCAGCAGTTTCTCAGCAGACACTTCTACCTTACTCAGTGGCCATGCTTTCTTCAGAGTTTCAGAAGCAAGTATATGCTTCTTGTATATTATCTGATTAGAAGTCACTACACTTTGATAGAGTTAAGGCCTGAATCTAGTACTTTCAAATCCAAATTATTCACTCATCTTTTTAATTCTTCAGTGTAACCTCTTTTGCTCTCCGAGACTTTCTTCCACTGTTCTTCAGCCTTCTACCCACATTTTCCCCCTTGAGTCTTCAAGTTTCCATCATATTTTCCCAACACTCACGTGCATTTACCGTATGCCACATCACCTTTCTTTCTCCCAGCAAGGCTAGAGACCTACTTATTTCCAGGATTTATTCATCAAGATAACTTGGCACATGAATCATCTCACTGTCTTTACTCACATGACAAGCCCTGAGGTGCACTGCTGCACAAACAAGTCCAAGCAATCCTCAGACTTGGAGGATGAACATTCCTCCTTCCGCTATCCCTACACTAAGCACACTCTCCTCTGCCCTCCTCTCCCCAAGAGTTGGTCAAATATGGGAACAGCTCTCTACCACCAGCAAACCAAAGAGAAGAAACATTGCATTACTGAAAAGACCATTAGGCCTTCTACAGGGTCCAGCTTCTCCATCAGCACCTATGCCCACCACCATTACAGACCTTTAGCACCTGCTGGCAACAGTTTTCAACTGCTTGTTCACTCTCAATTTCCTGCAGCCTATGGAGCAGCCACCTGCTTTTCAGGGTCTTTACAACTTCTCCACCTTTCACCTGGCTACACATCTCCATTACTGATCAGCCACAGTTCAAGATATTATTCAGATTCACCTACTTATTTTTTCTTACTCATTGCATTCCAGGATGCAAAACATCACAATTACACCCAAGCACACTGTGCTACACTAAAGGCACAATAATTTGTAACTGGAAGACAGAACACAGGGAAATTAAGCATCTGACAACATTACACAGTAGTTTCAGGCACAACTGAAAAATAAAACCCTCCCAGTTAAGGGCTTTGGCCAAAAAGGAAACTTCAGAGCCTTACACACAGCCTGGCAGAGGAGACATACACCAAGTCTGCCATTCCTCCAGAAGAAGAACTATTCTTTGCCAGACAAACATTCTAATAAGCCACATTGCAGAGTGAGCTTTGTGCACAACACTAGGGCAGTACCCTGCACAAGTGGATGACACTAACCTCCAGCCAAGACTTCTCAGTGATGCATCCTCCTTTCTACTAAGCGGCTTGGGAAGAAGTCACGCATGAGCCATTCTTCTGAAGCACAGTGTTAAGAGCTGCTATATTTTCTACATTACACAAACAGGATAATCTGGAAAATCCCATGCAAGGGGATTTACATTTTTGGACAATACCTGTCCAAAACCTCATGTGATATTCTTTAAATAAAGCAGCTACTCTCACCAAGACCCAGAGGCAGCAAAAATAGCAATTTCCTCTTTATGCTGGGGACTCAGGACTCACTTAAAGGAAGTACACAAAAGGAGAGAGGGTGTCCAAATTATGACCCAGTGAGTCCCATTTTACTGTTGAGGGGTTAACAGCAGTCAGGGAAAACCCTACAATTTAACATGGTCCTAGTCTTTGGCAGCTGATTTCAAGAGAACTCATAAAACCTCACAACAGGTTTGACCTACTGACACAGCTGAAAAGGATTTAGCCATTACAAAAACGAATACCACTAACATAAACCCAGCTGTGGGTATGCTTGTCCTGCAGCCCAGCAAGGTGACAAGCCACAGGTTAGATCATTTAGACTGTTTTAAGTAACAACACCCAGGCACAAAGAGCAGACAAAACCACCTGAGCCCACACAGGACTGTTACTACTTTCATGAATACTGAACTCAAGGAAAAGCTTTTACATCTGCTGTGCTGCTAGTGTCCAACATGTTTGAGAAGATCCCAGGCTATTCTGACTATGTTGCACTCCCTGCAACAGCATTTGCTAGTGCAGTCTAGACATGTATAAATTTAAGCCACAGGATTACAGCTGATAACCTTCTGTTCATCTACAATTCCTATTGAGCACTACTCCAAAAGCTCAGTGTTTTTAATAAGGGAAGGACTTAAACTACTTACCTCCCTAGTAATAAACCACAGAATAGGGAGAAAGAGCACTCATTCACTGGGAGTGACAAGGATATATAACAGGTAACATGCAGCACACCATGAAATTAAGATCTTGGAAAATCCTTCAATAGACAAAAGCAAAGACTTCCAGCACAAAGAGATTCTCTGTTTCCTAGACCTACCTGAAGGAAGATTCCCAGTATGTTCCTCCCAAACAGCCCCTCTGTGCAACAAGCTAAGCAGTTCTCCTGAGGTTTACTTTTCAGGTCTTCATTTGGTAGAAGAAAGGTGCAATACTGTCCTATTATTTGTGTGATAATCCCAAAGGTACACAGCAGGACTTCTCACGAGTTATTGTGGATGTGTGCTCAAAAATAAGTGGAGAGGAAGCATTTTTACATTACCAGCCACCAGATTTTTTCCATTTTCTATTCTGATATTTCTATTCCTATGAGTCTTTGTTTCCATTGAGACAGGATATGGCCAAACATGACCTGACAACAGCTTTCCAATGAATGAAACTTCACAGGCATTTACATTTTGTGGGACTTTTTCCTATTTCATTTTCAGTTGCTTTGCCACAACACTTTTTTTGTTTTGCCCCTGGATTGTTTTTACGCTACAGTAAAGCCTGAAGACCCAATTCCATTAGAAAGAAAGCATAAAGAAACCAAAAAGACTCATTTCTCTTTGTTTGCACAAGCTTTCACTATGCACAAGGCAAAAATAAACAGAGAGCCCATTCCTCCCTGGAGAGACCACAGTAAGCACTGGCAGACAAAGTGATGCATAAAGGTCAGACAGAGAACAAGATCGATTTCCCATGCCAGTCCACATCACAAAGCCAGTAAAACTCAAATCAAGACTCATTCTGAGGTTTTTAAGGTAGACTCAGAAATGGAGACTTTGGGAATCTTATAAAGGAGAGAGGAAGGAGGAACCATTAATAAAGGCCACATGGAAGCAGAAAGGAAAGTACTGCAGATCAGCATCCATAATTTAAAGCCCTGACCATGCAAGCACTTCTGGGCATTCATCATTTAGAGGACAGGTCCAGTCCAGGACATCCATAAGTTTTGAATAAGGTAGAAACCACTGCTCACATCAAAAACTTCTATTTATGATCTCTATTTCTGCACATGGAAATGAATTATTTCCATTCATGAGCCTAGCCAGAAGAGTTTCCTCATGTGAAGCATTTTGGTTAAGGGAGCTCTTGTACCACTCTGTTGCCTAAAGTCAACTGAATTTCAACTTCAAACTTCCATTTTGCAACGCATAAACTGTGCCAGAAGCTAAATAAAGATATGCCATGTAAAATTCACATTGATAGAGATGTAAATAAACAAGATAGGCAGAAAAAATAAAGAAGACTCCACTACTTAAAGAGAACCAAACTCGCCACCACAAGCCACAACCTGAAGTGCTTATTAGACCACAGCAAGCAGCGTGAAGTCATTCACTCAGAGAAGGGAGGTGTCTGACTCAGAAGAGGAAAAAAAAGATGTACAGAGATCATTTGAGAGCAGTATAATCACATACATTGGCACGAGTAACAAAAAATTCGTTGTTTGCATTCCGAAACACATGATACATGGTTTATACGTAAAAAAACCAAAACCACCCAAACACATCGGCTGATGCACATAGTGTCTTCTGACCGCTTCTGTCCAAGGGCATTTCAGACAATGAAGCAGACAGCTGCTCTCCTCGGTTCTCGGGAACGGGAAAGGGCCCATCCCCGTGACAGCAACACAGCTCGGCAGCACACAACAGGTTTCCAGGCCCCCGCCACCAGCTGCACAGGGCGAACCCGCGGAGTGACCCAGCCCACAGCCGCGGGACTGCCCCTCTCCCGCCCGGTCCCGGGGAGTCGCCGCGCTCGCCTCGCCGCTCCCGCTCCCCTTCCCACCTTCTCTCCCTCCGCCCAGCCCGGCAAGGAGGCCCCGTGCCGACGACTCACCGAGACCGCTGATCTCCTGGCGGAGGCCGGCGCGGCTCCGCTCCTCCGCTATCGCCCGCAGCATCTGCTGCAGGGAGCGGTCCGGTTCGCCGTCGCCCTCCTCGTCCCTGTGCCCGGCGCGCCCGCCGCTCCTGGCAGAAGCCATGCTGCCGCCGCTGCCGATGATCTCATGTCAGGGCCGCCCCGCGGAGGCGGCCGCGGCACCCGGAGCTGCCGCCCCCGCCGCCCACACGGTTCTCCCGGCAGCGGCAGGCGGAGCTGGGAGCCGCCCGGTGGCGACAAGAAACCTTCCCGGTCCCTCTTTCCTCCGGCTCGACAAGGGACACGACACGACACGACCCTCGGCGGTTCCCCCCTCAGAAAGTTTCCCGGGCGCCGCCGGCAGCTCCCCCTCTCCCGGGGACGCCGCACTCGTTCCCAGCAGCGTTACTCAGCCACCTTCCGCCGCTTCCTGCTCCAGCAGCCGCGGGGGCGGCACCGCCGGCTCCCGACACCGCCCCCAAGCCGCTCTCTGCCCCCAAGGGGCGGGGCGGGGGCGAGGCCAGGAGCCGGCGGCACCGCCCCTTTCCCCGGAGTGGGCACGGCGTTGTGCCCGAGCAGGGTTTGCCTGGCAGTAACTGGATAGAAACGGAAAATATTTACGTGAGCCTTTTGCGACGCAAAGCTGCCGGAGATCTGACTCCTTGTTGCACCTTCAGCTGTGTGGGATAGGAAGGAAAAACTTCCTCTGGAAGCTCTAAACAGAGTAAGAAAAACCGGAATGATACTAGTTGGTCTTCAGAGGCCATTAGGAAGAGCCCTCTCACCCGGAGTAAACCCTGCGCATTTCCCCATGCTCCCACCCACACGTGTTGCTTTTCACATGCTATGGTGGTGAGAAAAAAACTTTTCCTGTAGGAAAAACCGAGCACATCCAAGCAGAAAATGCAGTGTTTCAGGTGGTCTCCAACCCCCCACAAGGCCAAACAGAAAGATAAGAAAATCCACCCACTGGCAGGCTCTGTGAGAAGAGCACAGCAGAGCCACATGCTCAACCATCATCCAGGGCAGCCCAAGCAATCCTATGTCCCTCTCATATAAAGATCTTACAACTGACCCTGTAAATGCATCCTTTAGAGTTATTTATCCCGTGGGTTTACAAAGCAGCAGAAGACTGTGTGGCATTGTTAGCCTCTAAGTTATTGCTGGCAGTGCCAAGATATGACACCTGAGACAGGAGGAAAGACTATCTCTGCTTTCAGAGGAGCTCATACTCTCATTTACCTCACATACTGCTGTACTAGCTAAATATATTTTACATCAGGCATTTTCCCCCAGCAGATTACTGGCTGATCCCAACATTACTACCGAGTTAGGGGTACATGGAAATGCTTGAGACTTGTGTCACCAGCCAGTAGACAACCCTGCAGTAGTCTCTCCAGAGCCTCCAGCAGTTCAGCCCCTCTGCTGAGCCCTGAAGTTCCAGCAACTCTGCATTAAAAAAAAAGCAATTAAGCAAGTCTTCTGCTGCTCCATTCATGTCTTCTATGCAATGAAATGATGTTCCTGCTCCTATTCATTTCCTAGCCCTACCTTCAGCTTTCTCAGGCTTCTGCCAAAATAGGCCCACAGGCAGAATCCTCAGCTGTCTTTGTTCTTTTAGGTCTCCCTAGTAGATCATAGCTCTTGATCAGAAGATGGAGGAATAAAGTCTGTTTCCTTAAAGGGGCTATCGATTAAATATCCTTAAAATCAGTTAAAAAATCTGAAATGCTAATTCATTTTGTTTTTTAAAGATCCCATGACACATTTTAAAAAAACAAATCCCTCTGTCTAGCCAAACCCTGGATGGAGAGGGGGGTTGTATTCTACCTTTACACATTGCTCCTAAAGGTCTTTTTCACTGACACTTGGCACCATGTTATCACTGCAGTTATCATCAGGAGCCCTGTCTTAAGATGCATGATCTCACTGAACTTCACTTACACACAAAGCAGTAAGTTCTCTATCTTGCAAAGGGATAATGGGTGTTAGGGCTCTGTGGGCACTAATAGGCCTCACCTAGAGACTCCACACACCTTCACAGGCTGAGAACTGTGTTTAACCTCAGGCTTGAGGTCCTGGCTGAGTTATGGTGAAGGAGTGTTGGTCTTTGGTTCTGTTATGGTTGTGTCTATGTTTGACTATAGATGCTGATGATCTGGACCTTGGCTTGTGGGCTGACTTCTCAGCTGGACCATGGATGTGCTTCATGGCTGTGGAGGTACCTTGTGACTTGGCCTCTGGTTTATTCTGGTCTCTTGCTTAGGCTCAGTAGCTGAACCCTGCCAACCTGGGAGTTTCCCCTTGCCTTCCCCAATTCTCTGGGCCCCAGGGAGTTTCCAGCCTGCACAGTGCTTTGACAATTAATCCCTCTGCTTTCTTACATAATAATGTACTTTGTGTCCTGATGTAAAATATGCACATTGTTCAATAAGATGGATAGTCTGTGGGTTAAAGGATAGGCTGGATGCATCTTTTTAACTTAAGAGGTGTGTTCTATTCAGCAGAAACATGAAACAATATGAAATCTCTGGTAAATAACCAGCTGACTTAATGTTGTGAATTATGTCTCTCGAATGAGTTTTAAATAGTCAAGCTTTGCTACACTTAAAAGTCAACTAAGCTATTTATATATGGCTGCATTTTCCTTACTATAGTTATTTTAGTAGCATCTAATAGTGATAGTCTGCAGTGCATAAGACTGCATGGTGTATGAATAGCTAACAATCAAAAGGAGTTTGCACTTCAGCAGATGTGGCCTTCTTTAATGCATTTGAATATATTTCTAATGGATGAGTGCTATATTATATATGCCTTACAGTACTGACCCTGTCAAAACTTGTGTAGCTCCTTATAGCCTGTCAAAGTCATCAGCATTACTTATGTGCTTCAAGCTCTTAATGTGCTTAAACTTCTGCAGGAGGAGACTTTGCAATTCTGAGTCTTTGAAAGTCCTAGTCAACCCGTTGCAAGCACGCAAACCACTCTCCTTTTTAGATGCCTTGACTGAAAATAGGGAATTCAGATTTGTAACAGCTACATGTGGCAGATGAACGCTACATCCACTTTAAAGATGCAAAGCATGAAATATGGTTTTGTGCTGAAGAGATAAAGCAATTTATTTAAATCCTAATATTTTTTTAAACATGAACTGAGTTATCTCTATCTTCAACAGTCTGCTCCTTTCTGTTAAAGGCATGCTTGTTGGTCCTTGGACCATCCAGTGAGTTTATAGGCAAAAACTAATTCTACAGTCTTAATTGTCTCCTTTACTGCATCAAGGCGTTTTGACCTAGGTCACAGCAGTTTTGGGCCTCCTAGTATAGATTATTTTAAACTGGTTGGCTTGGAAGATAATACAGAGTTGCTTCTAGAACTTTCCTGTGTTCAGCATAGGACTAATTCTACTCTGAAGATTAAACCTACAATTAAAGCATCTCAATGTTCTAATTATAGAATGTTACAAGATTTTTTCCAGCTGTAATTATCCTTTGTAGTTATTTCTCAGAACACACAACAGAGCACTTAAGGTCATATATTTCTGAGGTTAGAGGTGTTCTACCTGTTTAGCTTGCTTTTGTCCTTCTCATTTTCCTTGTACTACTACTCTTGTATCCCTTTCACTACTTTCATCCAGTTAATTGCTATGGGATATGCTGAATGGAAGCCACACATGCTCAGTCTTGTCTTGTAGGAGTAGAAACATATGTCTGAACTTGTATGACTAGCTTTCAGTCCAGTCTGATCCCTCTGTTCTGCAACCAAAACTACTAAGCCTTTTGTACCTGAGCCCTTTATCCTAGGTTGTTCCTGAGTGTTATTATCTAAATAGGATTGAGGTGTTAACTGTAGTCTTTCTAAAATCCAGAAGCCTGTTATCATAAACTGCTTGCACAGAATCCATATTTCATTGTGTTCCTTGTGCTTGTATTTGAAATACCTCAGTACTTATGAGCCTACCCCAAGCCCTCTATCAGCTCACCAATTTTGGAGGCTAAGTAGGAATTCATTCACTTGTTGTTATTATTACATAGCTAAGCTCTTGCCCAAGACAAAATGGAGCAGTCCCTTGGTAAAGGCAAACCCCTTGGCAGGAAGGCAGCCCCTGCCACTCTGGGTCTGGCTTTGCATTCAGGGTACAGGGTTTTGCAGAAAAAGAATTAACTGGCTGGGAAGTTGCCTCAAACACCAGAGGTAACATGGAGCTTGCAGAGGCCAAGTATCTGCTGAAAAATTGGTTCAAATCAGTGATAAACTTGGCATTGCTTTTTTGATGCTAAAATATTGCTAAGTTCCTTTAAGTGTTTGTTATCTCTGTACTGTCTTTATGCATCTGTACTCTTTAAGCCTGTATGTATGTTGCAGGCTTTGAGTGCATAGGCAGGGATAAAGAGATGTTCACCACCTCTTAGGGACACAGGAGTCCTGAACTGTGAATGTGCATTAAAACAAGTGCTCCACCATTACCTGTAAGCTCTGAGATGACAAGTATGGCTGAGGAGAACTGGCTGGTGAGTCTGCAGTGCTTCAGCAAGATGAGTAAGAGTTGTGAAGTGGCCTTGTGTACCACCAAAGATGTAGCAATCTGGCTGCAGCTGCTGGGATCTTGTGTGTTTGCTGTCCATTTTGAATGAGGCTGGAGGCTTATGCAAGACCTGTTAGTAAAAAAGAACAGGTTTCAGCCTGCCCTAAACAGAGTGTTAAATCCTAACAGATAGCAATGGAGGATTTAAAACAAATTACTTGTTCAGAGAAATGATCAAATTGCACACAATTTCTAAAGAACGCAGTGATTAACTTAATCTTTTTGGGAAAAGATGTGTGATAACTTGTCAACAAACCCTGAATTTTCAGCAGTAATTTCTAAATAACTATATTGGAATTTGGCAATGGGATTTCAAACTCCTGGGGGTTTTAGTGCACAGTTCTAGAAATGGAGGGACAAAGTCAATTTTGAGAATGAGCAGCAATTGCATGAATGCAACTAGTATTGATTGAATCTCTTCTTTGTTAGATATTTCTACAAACAAGGGTATTTTAAATGCTTACAAATTTTTGTAGTAGAACAGTATTTTTAATTTAACTGTTTAATGTTATTCTAGTTTTTCAGTATTAATTCTAATGAACATCAGTTAATATTTAAATAACAAGCAAAATAAGAAAGAACCTGTGAGCAGAGAGCATTTGACAAATGTCTCTCTTGATACCATGCACTAGTGCTTAAATTCTTGCTTTGCCAAGCCTCTAGCTGGTATAAATCTCTTATTATGGTGGTTTGGGGTCTTTTTTTTTACCATGGACACAGCAATTGGTTTGTCACTTAGACTGTCATCTTAGTCTGGATTGCTTTGGATTGTTTGTCTCAGTGGTTGGCACTAAATCCACCAGGTGTGAAAGTGAAAGAAGCTTTATACTGGCCTCAGTGTCACAAATTGTCTGCCAGCTTGATTGGCTTATTCTGAGACAGAAAAAGAACTTATTTTGATTGAGGGGAAAAAAACCAAACACAAACGACCAAACCCCTGCAATTGTAGTAATGGCTATGAAAGAAACCTAGACTGAAAGCTAAGTCAGCCTTTTTGAAGACTACCTGAATATAGTGAAAGAATCTGAAGGTGTATTTCAGCACAGACCTTAATTAGTTATACAGATGTTATGACTATTTTGCCAGGGTTAATACCAAAAGCAAGTAACTACAAGTTAATTATTATCAGACATGAGATGCCTTGCTTTCCCACAGCTGTGACTGTTGTGAAGCTTTAAGGGTCTGTGTCCATCTCTGTTTGCTACTAGAGCTGAGGAGTGAGGCTGATGTCAGACTAGAGCAGTTAGAACACAAAGAGGTGGTTTATGTCATCAGCAGAGTCTAAGGCTGTTCATGGTTTCTGGGTTTCCTCTCAGCACAGCACTTTATTTAGCCAAATATTTTAGATTCAAGATTTGCTCCCCAGATCAGCTTAAAAGGTAGAGACATCTGTTAGATTTAGGAAGCTTATTATGTGCTTATGTCAGGCAGAAGGCTATGGGATTTCTTTTCCTGATTCAGTGTCATGGAAAAACAGGCAGTTAAAGACCTTCAGGAGGTAAGGTGCCTCTTTCCACTAGGAAAAAAAAAAGCTTCTCCTAGCATATTTAACACAAATAAGCTGAAAAACATCAGTTTGAATTTCATGATTCTGATTACTTGTGGAGCATTGAGTGATTACTTAGTATCGTGAATTTGGGCAGAAACTTTCCACCCTTGAAACATGAATTTGGTTCCTGAGGCCAAAAGCAACAATGTATTGCAAACATCTCTTCCTCTTTCACAGATGTCTTTTGGAATCTGCCCACAGTGTGATTTTCACCTTCTCTCTCAGAAAATCCTCTCTCTAGTAAGTGTTGTATGTCAGGAATGCCAAGGAGTGCTGCCACGGCTGCTTTGAGTCAGACTTGACTGTGCGTGTCAACTTTCACCTCTAGTCCTAGCTGCTCACAGGCACTGATGAAGTTTTATAAACATCAGGTGCCAAATGCATGGAAGTATTTCCTCTGTCTTTCTAGCTCTTTGTGGAAACATTAAGGGAGAAAAGCCATTTCCTGTCAGGAAGAGCTAATGTGTCTCTAAGTGTCAGCACCGAATGTTGGTTTCACATGCTATGTCTACTTGCCAAACTCAATCAAGTAAATGGAAAGAGTTGGTAGGTAATTAGCTAATGCTTCATTGCCTGTTCATGGATGCTTTGGCTGTATATTCATGCTGACAAATGATTTCAGTCAACAGTGTAATTGATAACTGCAAGAGTTTCTCTTAATGAGCTGATTTGATGTCATGGTTTATTATAGTGGTTTGCTTGCACCTCTGTAGATAAGCTTGGGTCAGGACTTCCATTGTAAGGTCCATATGTTCAAAGGCATAAATGCAGCTGTAAGTGTTTGCAACAGATAGGAAGGGACAATTCCAGTTAAGGAGATCATACTAATTTGTTGGGCAGTATAAGAAGAATAAGGGTAATAGTTTTAAATTAGAGGGGGGGGGGGAAAGCCATGCATGCTTTTGAACTTTTTGAATGCTCCAGTCCTTCATGCTCTGAATTATCCTGGGTCTAATTATTACACCTGCACAAATGAGGAGATACTCCCTGTCCTGAAGAGATTCAACAGACTAGTTATTGCTTATGCATAAAGCTTTAGAAAAAATGTAAGAAGTATCTTAAAAACCAGACATGGCAGCAATCAAGATAAAGAAATTGTCACACAAAACCATCCCAAAGTGTCAGGTATTTGCTATAACTTGGATGTCACCTGAAGTTTCATCCATAAAAATCTACCTTCCATATAGCTGCCTGCAAGCACTACTCCCTTTTCTTTTGTGATTTCTTGCTCTCTCCATTCTCCAACCTTTTGGTCAAACCTAGATTAATCCTGCAACTAATGAGAAAGGAAACCTGTTCACTGCTCAATCTGTTCACTCTTAAAACGTTGTACTGTGTCTTTACTAGCAGACATAAGACTGGTCCTGAACCATGACACACAACTCTTCCACACTGGTAAGAGTCACTGATGTGGCTTTGGTCTGGGGGAATGATTCCAGCTATGGTTTGGGGCTTGCACAGGGTGGTGGTAACACCTTATCCTTGAGGATAAGGGAGTTTAGCTGTCTGGATGTTGTTTTTTCCAGTTTGTCTAGGGGACATAAGTCTGTGGTGGCAGAATTCTCCCCTGCTCATGGGCTACTTGGTATAGGTTGTGAGTTCCCTCCCTGAGGCTCACACCTTTAGCTTGAGCTTTGCTGCAGCTGCATGGGAATGTACTCTGACCTGGACTTTCCAGCCTGTTGCCATGAATTAGCTTGATGGTCTGGACTGTCCCTGGGCACCCTGGCTGGTATTTCTAAATACCATTATCTATCTTGTTCTGTGAATGAACTTATGGTCCAAGAGAAAACAAAAACATGAGCTATGATGAAAGATTTTGACTTTGAAATCTGAACATTTCTGTATATTTTTACAATTAAAATACTCTCCTGCTATAAACTTTGAGAATGCAAGTATAATAAACTAATCAAATGCAAAACCATCACAAATTTACATTAAAACTCCCACAAAAATAGGGCTTTTCTTTTATAAAAAATAGACTAAAAAATGTGAGAGCAAAGAAACTAAGCTTTATTGAAATTGATGATTGTTCTATGATTGTCCTTGGGGTAAGGATTTTAAAGGTTAGGTTCTCAGCTGGGAGGTATTGGCTATGTACCAATGGAGCTCTGCCAGTCTGCAAGTGCTAAGGATATGGTGTTGTTTGTATAACTATCTTGGATACATTATATGGTGTTCTTTGGGTTGGATTTTCAGGTGGACTGAAATTTCACAGCTCATTTTCTAAGAGGCTTAGGAAAGTCCAAACTGAAAGCTGTAAAACTACACACTGTTTAAGCTTATTCCGTTGTGAGCACCTTTTTTTGTGGTTTTCTGACCTATATCACTGCTAATAGAACTGACTGCACTGCAATATGATATTGCAATGATCTGTTCTGTGCTGTAGTAAAACTCAAAATACACCCATAAATCACAGTAACATCTATTGCAGAGTGCACATCTGCACACACAAACACTGATTTTTGAAACCTGGGTGAAGTCATTTCTCTCAGGCACTGCCTTGCTTTCCATTTCCCCAGAAAGATCCTGCAGGACTTGGCTTTTGAAGTGCTTGCCAATTAGTGAAGTGGTTTGGATAATTCTGCCTTCCACAGGCTGAAGTGTGGGAAGCCCTGCACTCCCTGCCAGCTCAGAGACAGTGACACTGCAGGATGGCTAAAGGACAGCCAGGTGTCCTGGTGCAGCTTGTCTCACTGGTTACTCATTCACAGTGGAATGGTTTTTCTAAGCAGTGAAGCAGTTTAAGATTACCTGAAATGCATGTGACTAGGGAACTGTACAGATTGTTTGAGATGTATGAGGATGCAGCAGCCCAATATGTATCCTGTGTTTTTTTGTTGTCACAGTCTAGGTTCATAATGACAAGAGAAATCCTTCCTTACAGATGTCACCCTGTGTGGCCATCTTACTTCCTTTATGCTGTAGGGAGCCTGTGACTAAGAGGTGAGATCTAGGCTCATGGTGTTGAACATCAGAGCAGTGGCTGACCCTTTGCTTCAAGCAAAGACCTTCACAGACCTTCATTCTCCACCCCCTCCAGTCCCACTTATACCAAGTATTACAATCCTATTTGATCCCTGCCCTCTGAACTGGCATGAGAAAGCAGCATGTTCCAATGGACAAGATACCAGATTGCTGGTCTGGTGAGCTAGAGCTTACATCTGGCTGCCACTGATGCAACAGCTATTGCTGCCAAATGACTGCACTTCTCTGAGCTTTCACTAAGGACTGCTGTCTCCTTTGCTAGGCAAAGTTATAGTATATGAAATCAAAGAATACTTCACAACATAATCAGTTCTAGCATGAAACTACTAAATATTTGCTAAAATTAGGAGCCTCAAGAGAAGCAATGGTTTTAAATTGGAGAAGAGTAGATTTAGACTGGACATTAGAAAGAAGTTCCTCCCCACGAGGGTGGTGGAACACTGGCCCAGGTTGCCCAGGGAGGTGGTTGAGTTCCCATCCCTGGAGGCATTGCAGGTGAGGCTTGCCAGGGCTCTGGGCAAGCTGCTCTAGTTGGGGATGTCCCTGCCCAGTGCAGGGGGGTTGCACTAGATGAGCTCCAGAGGTCCCTTCCAACCCAAACCAGTCTAGGATAAGATGGTTCTAGCATGAGTTACACTAAGCAGAGCAAGAAGGTCCAGAACAGTCAGTAAAGTGCTATTGCTTGCTTTCACAATGCATTGCTGAATGTAGGCATTGCTTTGATTTGCAGAAACACCTGTGGTACTCTAGTTTTAGAATACTCTCTTTGGGTTTTTATAGGGGGCAAGCCATGACTGCATGTTATCATCACAATTCTGGCCTCTTCCTGGCCATGCTCAACCCACTAATGACTCAGACTATATGAGCATGTCTCTGTTTGCATCCATAGGTGAGTTTATGTATGTGTTTGTATGAGGAGGGAGGAGGGGGAAAGTCTTTCTTAGGAACAGTATTAATTCTTTCTCTTCTATGCCTCTCTGAAAATGAACAGTATTAGGGTGGAGCACTTTTCTCTGTGAGCTTTATTGCTTTAACTTTATTAGTAATAGCTCCATAAATGCAACAGATTTTTCTGTTCTGAGGTGAGATTCAAAGGGTTATAATGATTTCTCAGTCATACCCAGTGGAAAAACAAGGACATGGTTTTTACTTTCATGACTAAGGATGGAATTAAATGGCTTGAGAAGTAATAACATAAAAGCAGTCAAGCCCTCAGTTCTCTTCAAGAAATAAAAGCAGTGTCTGAGAGTCATATATCAAGACAAGATCTGTCTGGGTATGTGCTCCCTTTTCATTTGGAAAGAAATTCCCTGATAGTGTTTTCTCCATGCAGCTTGAGAAATGTGCTCAGCCTGCTGCTGTGCTGCTTTGGGATGAGTTCAGTTTCTATAAAAAGAAGATGATCTCATCTTCATTACTTAAAGATGCATAACCCTATATTATCCTCTTGCCCAGCACGAAGGGAAATCTGAATTTATGAAGCCTGAAGTCTGGTGTGACTATAAAAGAATTGACCTGAATGACAGAATGGTATTAGCTTTAACCCCTTCCTCACTTGCTGCCTGTTGATGCTGATACCCTGGCAGGAAGAATAGTCACAGAAAGCATCCAGGAGTTGAGATTAATGCAAGGTTTGTACAGTGGGCTGCAGAGATGCTGCATTGCTGCACTGCAGGCAGCATTGCTCCCTCTGAGCTACAGTATCACTGACTGGTGGCAATACTGGGGACAGTGTGTAGTGTGTGGAACCTTGGGGTAGGCTACTTAGTGCATCCTCTGGATGGAAGGTGAGGGTACCAGGATGCTCCAAGAAGAGAAATATTCTATATCACAGGTATATAGCAATATCTTCATAACCAGGAAAGGAGAGTTTGCACCCTGATGTCACATTTAGAATGCCCATTATGATCTGATTTTGGAAAGAATTATGACACAGTCAGAAATGTTTAAGGTGCTTAGGCTTTTAAAAGCCAAGCTGTACATTTGAGGGTCAGATCCTAAAAGGTCTAGGCTCCAGAAACCTCTTGATGGCAAATTTAAATCACAGATTTAAGAACCTAAGTCAGTGGCCTGAGGGTGGCCCATGTGTACACAAGAAGCCTGATAGCAGAGGAGCCATTTCATCTTAGCTACCTGCTTTCATTTTCATAACACGAGTACTTTTTGGCAGGGTCATTTAGTAAACTAGTCTAACTCAAAAAAGGAGTTGAAACAAAAAAATAGGAGGGATATATTGTCTTCAGGAATTTCTGTGCAGAATTCCCCTTCTATCTTCAGTTCAGAACTTTGTATACTCTACTGTAGCTTTCCATAAACAAGCCCCAAGAGGAGGTTATGCAAAAATAGTCAACAGAACTGCACTCCTTGTGTTACCTAGCTAACCAACTCTTTGTGTCTTATCACTACTTTGTTCCTGTCTACCACTGACACTACATACCTCAAACAGCAACCCAGACCTATGTTTACATTCCAATTCCTTCTGTTGCTTTGTTTCATAAACTCCTTAACAACTTTATCCAGTAGTTTTAAAATAGGCCAAACCAGATACTGAGTTGTCCTGAACAAAACAGGTGTACTAACAGAAAAGTTTCCAATATCCCAAAGTACATTTTTTCTTTGTTTTTTCCCCTGAAAACTATCTTTCCAGCTGTTCTAATTAACAGTTTAGTCACCTTAATTTACCTCTGCCAGCACCATACTCAGAAAGCTCACTCTATACCAAAATTGATTTTTCTGCTGCCTTCAAGCCAAGGCTCAGATCCCATTGCCAGGTGCAGAACTTTTCATTAGGGGTATCACTGTTAATTTATTACAATGCAAGGGACAGCCCCCATGGAAGTGCTGCAGACAAGGGTGATTTGAAATTAATTATTTTATACTGTGGGGAGTAGATGCTGATGATATGATTTTGTTTGGAGAGGAAAGAGAAGCTGTGAAATGCTCTTGCATAAAGTCCATTTTCCCTTGAGAATGATCAATGACTTAAACATCACTCATTGAATGTTGTTTTGTCAAGGGAAGCTTGGACTTACAAAGCATTGGGATTTCATTTGCAAATAGATCTTCTCCTTTTCTATACTAAAGCCAAAACCTCTTTTTGGAACACTTCCCATTTATAGATTGCTAACATTCTAGCTGCAAATACCTTGAGACAATGCTCCTTAAAACTGGCATCTCATTTTACTGTGTAACTGTTGTCCCCTAGAAATCTTGGTAAATGAGAAGGCTACTGAAACTGCTACACAGTGAAACCCTCTGCAGTTATGATGTGATTCATAAAAGATATTAGAGAGTCTATTACTCAAAAGACTTCCTAAAAGAAAAGGTAAACATAAGAGGAAAGGCTTTCTTGAATTATCCCTCTACCCTTCAAAGGCTGCCATTCTCAGGTAGGCTTAAGAGCATTCTGACAGCAGTCTCAGATGCCTAAGGCAGCACCTCTGGCAAGGGCCTCTGAAAAGAAGAAATGTTTGTGGTGGACTTTGAGGCATCATTGACATTCAAAAGCAATTGGGGAACCTGAGATATAAATGGAAATGAAAAATGTAGCCTTGGGCAGCATCCCTGGGGCTGAGTTCTGTTGAGTCAAACCCTGCTGACTGCAGCTGAGAGGCACCTCAGACAACCCCGGACCAAAGCCTAAGGCTATTCACACTCAAAGTCTGCTTTCCTTTCTTTTGCCCCAGTTTTAAATGACAACTTAACTCTATCTTGTTTGAATGAACCTCATTGTTATAATTTTGAGGGTTTTTTGCTATTTAAAATGAATTCCACTGAGCTTGACAAATGAGCAATGCTTTTGATTTCTCTGGAGGCACATACTCAAATGAAGCCAAAGCAGTGCTGAAGAGAAACAAGGTGGATGGATGTTCAGGGAATGGGGTATGTCTCCACCAAAGTTGAAATGCTAATGTGAGGGAAGTATTGTCAAGAGCTGAAGGGAAGAAGTCATCCCCATGAAGTAGGAGAAAGACAAGTAAAAGCTTCAGAAAGTTTCAGATCATCTAATGCAGTTCACAGTTGACCCTGATTCAGCATTATTTTTATCAACACAAGAAAAACCAGGTTCTTTCCCCCCTTTCTTCACAGCTTTTTCTCCTTTATCACAAAGAATGACATTAACCATGCATTTTTGAGGCTCATTATTATCTCTCTGGTTAATGTTAGACAAGCTCTCTTATAACCATGTTGGTAGAGTGGCCACAGTATCATCAGCAAAAGCTAAATCAAGCTTACTGTTGTTAGGTTATCTGATGCTATGTAAAACATGTTAATTACTTTCTTTATATAATTACCCATTTTCATAATGACGCAAGCAATTCCATAAGGTGAAACAAGAGAAGACATTTTCATTTGACAGAGTTCTATTAAACTGTTCACTGAATCTATGTTTACTTATAAAGCTAAGCCTTGCTATTAAAAGATTTGATGTCTATTATTTTCATTGGATATCATAACATTTCAAGATGTTCCAGAATTACATTCATGCTGAAGATTGTCAAAGTTTCTTAAAATATGCGAAATATGAGTGGCTTTATTCAATTATCTTTGATTATTCTTAGGGTAAAAAAAATCTAGTGGGCACTTGATTTTCTGGAAGGAAATGTGTCTTGATTTTTCTTTACTTTTGCTCTTTAATTCTCTTTAAGTCAGTCCTGGCTTTGTGGCAGACTCAAGGGACTCTAAAGCCTGCATGGTTGTTGCATGTGCTTAGGTCATCTTTGGCATTTTGAATGAAATGCTGGTTTCACATTGATGTGAAGCTTCTCCTGATCTCCTAGGGGTGTTTTAACACTTTGGTGATTTTACTGATAGCCTTATCAATTCCAGCTTTTTGTGACTTATTTCTTTTAAAGCTTTTCTTTATCTGTAACTGCATTGGATTTACATGTTATACTGCTTTCTCACAGTTTTGTTGGTGAGGTGAAATGATTTGGGCTTTGGCTTTGATTGTTTATTTGTCAACATCACTGGTTCACTGTGCTGCTTGCTAGTGTTCCATCTCTTAAGCATGATTTGATCATAGGCTTGGTTTATTTTTGTTTCTAAAATATTCCTTTGTTATTTTGTAACAGGTCTTCCAGTTGATATAATGTTGCCAGTCAGAACTCTGCTTTACTGAAGTGATTGACATTGTTGCCTTTCTGATAATGTTGACTCAGGTATGTGCTCGTTTCTCCCAGCACTGTTTTTTTGCAGTGTATGTTATACAGGGTTATACAAGCATTTCTGAGACACGGATACTATCTCTTCTTTCACACAGCTTTGCATGTCCTCAGTCATTACACTTCAGATTAGTTTGTCTAAAAAACAATTGCAGTTGTCAAGGCTTCCTCAGTATTGGCTCAGCAAAGATGCCATGCTGGTGTTTTGTACCGGTCTAACTATCTCAAAACTTATCTCTTTCTTTGTTTCAAATAGATTCCTTTTGTTATGCTTCTGTGTTAACTTCTTGCCTTCTGTAAAATGTTAGTTTTTAGGATTTATGTGTGTTTTTAATTTCATCTCACATTTTTCCATATGTGAGCTGCTTCCACTTTCCACCTCAGCACCTGCATGTGCTCAGACATTTCTGGAAGGTTCAATGAACCTTTTCAGGGCAGTGATCTGAATTAATTATAGCCTTTTGTTTTCAGGGGGTTGATTTTTAACACCAACCAGTTTACTGTTTACCTTCCCAAATGTTTGTGCAGTCCCAAGGCATGACAGGTGTGCAATGACAGGAACAGATAGCATGTGGGCTGGGAACACCTCTTGGAGCTGCAACACTGGTTTATGCCAGCCTGAACTGTTAGTCAAGCTCCAGTGTGAGGAGATGATGCTCTCAGCAGTGCTGTCAGTCAGGATCTGAAGGCAACTCTAGCACTGAGTGTTTACCTCAGCTGCACCCTCTGCTGAGAAGTCACAGTTTGCCTTGGCTGCCTCATGGCTGGTGTTTCATACAGGTCTAATCAGCTCTTTGCTGGCTTCTGGAGCAGAAACACTCCTCAGTTCTGAAAGTCATAATTAATGCTAATCCTGCTGAGTTTTGTGTCCCTTAAAATTTACATCTTCATTGTTGCATGCCAGTGACACTTATCAGTTCCTGAACACTGATGTCAGCTTCCTCCAAGTTTCATAATGACATGTGTACATGTTTTGCCACCTCATAAGTTCTGCTGTTGCACTCAGGTTTCTAAATGCCTCAAACCTACTTTGCTTTGTCTTTAAAATGAAGGATTCTCAATGCTGCAGTTACAGGCTTATCAAACCTCTCAGGAGAAAACTTAGCAAGCTGCTTTCCAGAATGGCTATCTTATTGTGTTCCTGCATCTCAATTTGTTTCTACTGGGGTAGTCTGTGAGCTTATGATTGAGTTTATGGCCTTGACAACCACTGCATTTGTGGTCCCTTGTCTCAAATTACCCTGTTTGTATGACTCTGTCCCAGCTAAGCCTCCTGTTAGCACAGAAACTAAGTATTCTCACTGTGACAGTGCATACTCCAAAGAAGGATTAGTGTCTTGAGCTGCATGACTCCTCTCCTAGAAGGAAATAAGGTTACAGCTCTTATCTAGCAATCTATCTCATCTGTTTGGAGGGAAAAGAAGAATTTCTTTTAATTAGCAGAGATAGTTTTGGAAGACTTCAAAAAAAAAAAAAAACCACAACCAAAACCCAGAAACTTGTTAGGCTTGAGAAGTCAAACCCAGATCTGCTGAGAGGTACTGGAAGTATTAAACATGGTTGTGTAGGTTAACCCTCCTCCACCTATATATCACTTTCACTTCCCAGAGTCAGTGATACAATCTACAGATTCTGCTTTATGACACGAGACAAACTTTTCCACATCCTCTTTCTAGAAAATGTACACATTGAATTCATACAGCAAACTCAGTCAAATCCCTTCTCAAATAGGAAAACCAGAGCTGCTCATAAAAATAGCTTGGGAAGTCTTTTGGAGAAAAATGATACACCCTTAGCCCTGAATGTAGACAATCCAAGAAGTTCTGTAACTTGTCAACAAAAGAAACCTTATCTTAAACAAAAAAATCCAGCAAACAAATACTTCTCCACAAAAAACCTATTTTGGACAGAAAATGCTCAGCAGCCTTTGTGTAGGCAAGTGACTCCCTTGTTAGAGCTCCCACCTCCTTCCCACTGCCTCATCTGTTGCCTGCTCACATGGGAGCTTGCTGCTACTACCCTGCTCAGAGCACAGAACACAAAGAAGGCAGTAGAGGACTAGGGAGCAGCACAGGACTCTTCCTCCTTGGGAGAGGGCTGTCTTTTCCTTGACAATTGTCTTGCTTTAGAAAGTAGAAAGGAGGCAGTGAGACTTAGTTTAGAAGACCATATAACATCTTCCTATCCCTCCTTCTTCTGCTGGCATTAGAGGCTGATCTCACACACAAAATGCAGAAACATGGTAGGACAGAGCAGTCATCCAGCTGTGCCACAAATACATGTCTTCATAGAAAGATGTGAAAGGGCTGGGGTGTTCTATTACTGAGATTCCAATTAGCTAAAGTGGGGATAGAACTGGTTAGTACTTTGGCTGATTCAATCAGCTGTCTTTAAATTTGAAAGCCAGAATAGCAGTCATCTCAAGTATGTTTTCTGCCACACAACCATGACAGCCTGAGGATGAGCCAATTCAGAAGATGTATCCAGTGAAGTTTATCCAGAGCTGGTTGACAGACATAATTTGATTTCTATTTTGGCTTCTCCCTCTTGAGTCAATCATTTTTGTGTTGAGCATTTACAGTGATATACTCATCAAAGCACTGACTAACTACATTCAACTGCATAGTTATATAAATCTCTTACATACCAATAGCATAACCTTTTTCTTTTCCATTTGCCAGGCCACAAGAAATCTAGGCATGTGGCCTCTCTGAGTTTTTTAGCTGGCTCACTGTGGCCATGAGCACATACAGCTGTGTGGTTTTTAACCTCCTCTCCCAGTCATGCAGAAGATGAGCCAGCTCCTATCCAGCAGCCAATACACAGTATTAACATGTCACAGTGCCTGAGCTAATCTGCCTGGTTCTCTGCAAAACCTCTCCTTAAATTCAGCATTGCATTAACAAGAACTTCTTTGGATATTAATCCTTTGCTGAGCCCAGGCAATATCTTTGTTCTGAGCACAAACTTGAACTCATTTCCACTTTCCACACTTGTGTGTGAGACACTTGGAGCACCTCAGACAGTCAGCACACACACTAACAACTGTCACTCAGCTCACACCACTAGTGTCCCTAGGCATTTAGCCTGGCTTTATGGGAGCAGTCTGAAGAAACTGGTCAAAAGCTCACTAGGAAAAATCACAAATAACTCATCCATCAGAGAACTTTTTCTTTAAATCAACTGGTTAGTGATTACATTGTGTCTTTTACTTCCCAATTCAGTTGCTGCAGTTTATAGCTGTGAGGGGGGGGGACCAAAATTTGAGGGCTGACAAAAAAGTCTCTTCATACTTAGAATAATAGAAATCTTCCTCTTCAAAATACCCCTTAGCTGCTTACTGCAGATGGTTTGTACATCAAGGGAACATATATTGTAGTAGTATCTTTGACATCTTCCTATGGCTAGCATCTGTGTTTACTTTTTGAACCAACTGATGTTTTCTAGAAATGCACTGAATCTTTTGAATGTGCTATTACCATTGAGAAATATTTCATGTTTATTGGTATGCAGGCCAACTAAGCTTTGAGAAATGATTACAGGTGCCATAGGTTAGTTTATGACACCTATTTGTCACTCAGCTGAAACCATGGCATGCTGTGGCACAGCTCTAGAAGCTGTTAGATCTACTTTAAGAAGTATATGTGTAATGTTTTGGAAATGTGCAAACCACTAGCTGTTATGGTTCCACTTATATTTTCAATTATGTAGTCATTTATCTAGTCATTCAGAGGTTTCAAACCATGAGTAATGTTCCTGTCATATTGCACAATGCTCTGAAACATAGACTGAGTCCCTTTCATTCTACACTAGCTAATTGTTCTCCAATACATCTTCCTGAATTCTTTTTAAACTAGAAAGTGTCAGGTACAACATGGAAGATGAAACTTCTGTCTGTCTGCCAGAGTACAATTCCCTAGAGCAAATCACTTCTCAAAAGCCATTTCCTGGTTGTTTTTTTCATTTAATTACATTTGCTTTCTCTATTAAGGATAAAATGTCACATTTAAAGAGACATCCAGTGCAGTGCAGAGAATGCTTTGCTGGAGGGCCTGCAGTCCTGATCTGATGTCTGACTTACTTCTTTGGTCTCTTGGGATTTTTTTTTTCTTTTTTAGGTCTTACTTAGTCACTTTTTTCTCCCACCTTCTTTCTGTGATCTCATCTCAGACTGTATGTTAAAATAGTCACTTAATGTATGATAATTCAAAAGAAGTTCTGAGAAAGTGGTGAGCAAAAAGACTTTTGCATGCTTTATATGCACTGAGAGAAAGGAGAAAGCAATTAGTACTGCACAATATCACCATATAAAATCTGACCATTGTGTTCCTTCTTCACCCCTTCACATGATCCTCTGGCACATGGAAATAGATAATTTAATTTTATTTCACAAACCAGCCAAGTCTGACTTGCATTAATAAGCTTTGCTTGTCATTTGGAAAATCTGGACACTGTTTCCCCTCTTGTTAGTTCCTTCTGTGTTTTGCTATTATGATTTCTTCAAGGCAGAAATCAGATTGCTACTCTTCAGACTTCTATTACAAAGTCCTTTTGTGTTTCCCTGAAACACTCCTGATCATTTTAATAGGCCAAATTAGAGCAAAATGCATGATTTGTCCTAACCCAGATGCTTCACTTTATCGTGTGACTTCTGGGAGCAACAGCTTGGGGAAGTGTCAGCTGAGTAAGAGCATGGGAAAACAAAGGGATAAAAATAAAGCAGGACAGGAAGAAAACTAGGAAAAAAGAAAATCCTTGAAATAAAAGGCAAAGTAGTACAGCAATTACTATAAACTCACTACTTCCAATATGGTTTCCCTTATAACCACAACTTACCCACACTACACAATTTTGAGGTGTAAAAGTTGGCAATACAGAAATATCAGCTAAAGCAAAAGTTAAAAGCTATAATTTCCTGGGCTGCAAAAGATGAATATATGTGAAGTTATGGTGTACAAAGCACCAATATCCATCATTAAACATCCAGGAGAAGCTGCACTCAGCTATTCACAAAAATATGGCCATTATTTAGGGCTTTACCAAAAGCTTTTGCAAAGGGTTTTTGCAGCACAAACAGCAATAGCCATGAACACACAGTTCATATCTCAGTGTTCAGGATAACTGGTGTTTCCTTTCAGGAGTTTGCTTTATCTTGAAGGACAAACAAACACCAGCTCTCTTTTGTTTCTCTTGTAGCTGTCATTTGCAGAAATGGCAGATGGGAGAGAGGTGATACTTAGGGCTTGGAAAGAGAGAGAAAAGGAGGAGGCAATGTTAGCTGGCATGAGAGAAGAGAATAGGTTGTGCACTTGAACAATCTGAAAAGCAGAGAAGTGTTTAAGATGCCAGTGGTTGGGCATGACAGTTTGATAGCCTCTGCTAAAAGCCTTTCCTCTGTATGTCTTACAACTCCTCTTTTGCCTTCTTCTTGCCAGAGTAGGAGAAAGGGAAACACAGGGCCAGCCTCAAAGGACCTCAGTTGTTTGTGAGGAAAGGCAAAATAGGAGCTTAACTAGAGCACCCAAAGACTCCTCCTGGAGCCTGCTCTTACCAGCGTAGGTTCAAGCAGCCCAATGAGTTCTCATCCTGGCTGCAGGAGAACGCTTTTGGTTGACTGGCCTAGCTACAGAGACATCTTAAGCTTTTTTGAAGTCCCAGGGATTTATATCTGAGTGGTTTTCTTTGCAATTAACATGTGACAGTCCTAAATCTGAAGCAGAGTTTGGGGCATGTTGTTGCAGACACAAAGGGCGTTGCACAGCTGCATGTGTGCGGGAGCGCAGCTCACTAGAGGGAGCCGCTGCCATGTCCCAGCCCTTAGCAGCTCCTTCACCCACACCGACCAGAGCAGACACACAACACCTGGCAGGGAATGCAACTGTATTCTGACGTCCTCAGAGTCAGGAATTTGCTTCTAGATGGCATAGAGTACCCCTGCTTTGGGGAGAAAGACGATAAAAGGCACACTGGCAGCCCAGAAGGCTAATNACTGCAGGGGGGTTGGACTGGATGACCTCCAGAGGTCCCTTCCAACCCTAACCATTCTATGATTCTATGATAAGATTTTCTGAGAGGCTATCAGTCAGTTGAATACTGGATGCAAGAGTACAAGCTAGGCTCTTCTGAACTTGGATTGTTCACTTCACTCCCAGTTCAGACCTTGACGTTTTTGTTCTCTTTCTGTCTAATTGAGTCCATTTTTACATGTAATGCATGTACCATAAGTCCATTTTTATGTGTAATGCATTCAAGATGCAGACTATTCCCTTTCTTCCTAGTAAAAAACACATTACTGCCTTACCTAGAAGAACTCTGTTACAATCAAATGTGACAGCTCTTGAAAACTGGCATGAATAGTAATTTATTTTTGCTAGGCAATATCTAAACCTTCAAATAGTCTTCATTAGTGAAAAATAAAAACAACAGCAACTAAAGGCCAGCTACTGCCTATCTCAGAAGTAACTCAGTTACAGTAATGGATGTGAAATAAAGAGAAATAAGATCCCCCAAGTGAAAACAGAACCGGATCCTGTATTATGAGGGAACAAGTTCTGATTAGTAAAGGTTAAATCCTGAAGGCTATCTATACTACTATAAATTCTACTCCTGTTACCCTTCCAACACAGGGAAATGGCTGCAAAAAAAGATGCTGTTCTCAGTACTGTTCATAATGTGCAGTTTAAACCCAGAAGGGAAGAGTAAATGATTCAGTCTCATGCTTGCATGTCACAGAACATGGCTTTTGAATCACTGCTGCATTATCCATGGAACTCTGCTTTCTACCTTACAGTTATCCAACAATTTCAATTCACCAAGGATTCATTAGAATCACAAAGGTTGGAAGAGACCTCTAACATCATCAAGTCCAACCATACCTATCACTGACATGCCACTAAACCATGGCCCTAAGGAGAACATCTAAATGTTTGTTAAATGCCTCCAGGGATGGTGTCCACCACCTCCCTGGGCTGCCTATTCCAAGACATGATTATGCTTGTTCACTTAGTTTACATTTATGTTTAAAGTTACTCCCAGTTTATCATGGACAAGGCTTTGCCAGACTTTGTGTTTGCCAGGCTTTATTTTCCTTCCTTGCTTCTTCCTGCCTTTATCTTAGATGAAAGTAGGAGATTAGAGTACCAGGTCCTTTCTTCCTGCAGAAGGTCTCACAGGCTATAACCAAGTTCTCTTTTAATGCATTATTTTTGGACAAACTGAAATTGCTGGAATTTGATGGAGACATCATTTCTTCCAATGGTGTTCATTGTGTTGTCTTCCTATTTTAGTAAATATATCTCCTAGTTCCCTCACAAAGAATGATGAGATGAGTTATTTTTATCTCAGCATCCCCATGGCAGTTTCTCTCTGGGGTCTGTTGAATGAAGTGTGATTTTTTTCAGTCCTCCTCAGACTGATTTGAGCTTCATGATCCCTTGTTCATAGACAAGGTTTACCTTCCTTGTTCAGATGCACAATATTTGCATCTGGCTGTACAATTTACTAGGCTCTCAAGCTCAGTTTGTGTGCTGCTTTACCTCTGTCATTGTACAACTTTTTGCTAGTTTTACTGCCACCTACAATTTCCTCTGCAGTGTCCATTCCCTGGCATAAATGATAGTTTCTTGCTACTTCCATTTAGGCTACTTCAGCAGTACTTAGGTACCACTGGGGAATACATGAAGTGCAAATGAGATTGCAGAACTGTTGTATTCTTGTTGATAACTGCCTACATGACATAACTGGAATGGACCTATATATAGGATGTCCTTGGTGTGCCTCAAAGTAAGTTCTTACCTTACAGACCTTGTTTTGAAGCTGATTGTGTTCCAGGATGTTTTTATATGTAGCAGTGACACAACCATGTGTAAGGATTGACTATGGAAATTTTTGGCTGTAAAATGCCTTGGATGTGTGAAGTATGAAAATTCATTGTTTTTCTGACCTCAGCTAATAAATTCTCTTGATCTTAGATACCACTCCAGACAGACTATTCTCCTAAAATCAATGTGTGGTTTCTTTGAGGACAAGGATCTGCTTCTCTAAGCAGCAGGCTTTTTTAAATGTATAAATGAAGCACCTCTGCAGCCAAACCTTTCACCTTCACAGCTACAGTTAAATCAATGTTTGCCTTTTCCAAGAGGTGATTTTCTTCTTCTCTTCTGAGGTTTTCAAGTTTTTCACTCCTGTAATTTACTGCTTCATTTAGTATTAAATTGAACAAGGGATGTTTATTTGAGGCATTGCCTTGTTGACATCTTTCTTTTGTCAGTCAAATCACTAAGGTGTAAAATTCACTTTCTCTCAAAGAATCTCTTAGGTGCCCGTGCAAATGAATGAGGTTGCTATTGCAATAGAAATGTTGTCCAACTATGATGAATCTATTGACTCTTATTTTCCCAAAGAGCAGAAATGCAGGGAATTTTATTTACCCTGTGCTTGATATTGCCCTTGAGAACTTCCAAGCATGAAGAAAACAGTGGCACAAGTGAGGGAAGGCAAGCCAGATGGCAACAAAGGCAGAGAGAAATCAAACAAGCTTTGTTTTAGTGCAGAGAGGTGAATGTTGTGTATCAGACAGGATTATACTTTCCATCTGTTGCCAAGTTCTGTGATGTCTATTTTGTATTGCTATGTTGTTTAATAATAAAAGCAGATTCACAGAATCATAAAGGTTGGAAGAGACCTCTAAGCTCATCAAGTCTAACCATACCTAGCACTGCCATGCCACTAAACCATGGCCCTAAGGAGAGCAGCTAAATGTTTCTTCAACCCCTGCAGGGATGGTGACTCCAGCACCTCCCTGGGCAGCCTGGGACAAGATTTAACAACCCTTGCAGGGAAGAAATTCCTCCTTATCTCTAATCCAAAGCATCATGGCCGGGGTATTCTCAGGATAGAGCAGCTGAGGCACATCACGACTAACTGACTTGCCAAAGTCACACAGAAACCTAGAAGAGGTTCAGGAACTGGAGTTCCCAAGGCCAAATATAGCATCCTAGCCCAAAGTTCTCCTTGTATGACACCCTTTTCCAGTGTCTCAGGGACCACGAAAGGGTGCAGAATTAGAACCAGTAAGATTGGAGTTTCTATACTCCTGCTAAAACATATAACAGTGACTGAGAGAGGTATTTACTTCCCAAACACAACATGGAAAAAACATCTTGCTCATAGTAAGGGAGGGTTGGAGGGAGGCAGCATGAAGACCAAGATTTGCAAGGTCAGGGGAATACAAGTGGAGAGGTAGAAAGAAGCCAAAATGAGCAAAGGGCAGGGGCTGATGAAGAGGAAGCTTTGTGTTGTAGTCAGAGAATAATAAGGAACAACATACCCCACTGTAACCAGTAGGCATGTAGAAGAACGGGAATAAAAAGTTGTGAGCCTGGGAGCTTAGGAAATCTTTCCTGAGTTTTCCTGTGTTTGGCCATAGAGCAGAATACCAGACCTAAAAATGTGCCAGAAAAGAGTCTCCCTGCTCCTTCCCTGCAATGGTTACATCTTCTGGGCTTCCCTTTTGCTTTGCCAAAGAAAATAAAACAAAAATCTAAAATGGGGAAAATGAAAAAAGCCTCCCCAACCTCCCAAAAAACCAAATGCAGAGCAGACATGAAATCACCTTTCAATTCACTAGGTGGCAACACGGAGTAAGAAATCAACACTAGAGTCCTCCCAGAACATCTGGTTGGACCTTCACAGCCCCCTTATCCTTTCTTGCTCACCAAACAAACTCAAGTTATGGTCGATCAAATGACCACCTTCTAAACACTAAATAAAATACACTCTCTGCAGATGTATAAATATTGTCTCAGTTGGCCAGTGCTCTTGCTGACTGGCTATCACCACATTTATCTGGTTTCACTCACAGCCACCTTGATGTGGCTTTGAAGTGGCATTGAGGCTACCAGCTTTTACGTAAGCCTTGGATCTGGAGCTGTCTTTGCTTCCTGAAAGCAGTGCAATTACTTTCCAATCAAGTGGCTTAGGAGTGGGGAGGAAAGAAATAATTCATTTTCTTGAAGTATAAATCAATTACATGTGTCAAAATGTTCCCACTTTTCTGAATATGGGTTTTCAAGGGAGGTATGGGCTTTCTCTTCCCCTTGTTCTCCTAGAGTTATGGCAGCTTTAAGTCAGTAAACAAAGTGGCACATGATTAAAATATATATTTTTCTTCCAGTTAAAATAGGCAGGGTTTTTTTCTGCTGTGTAAATCTCTATATTGAGCCATTTATTAGAAGAAATAGTATCAGCATGATATGATTTAAACTTAATGCTCTTTTAGTACCTTATAAATGGAGGCAACTCTGTCAAGGCCCTGAGAGCACAAATAGGCCTTAACATCCCTGAGCAGCTTCACCTGGTGCCTCCACGACTTGCTCTACCCATGGACCAAGGAGTTTATTCAAGTCCAGCCTTGTGCTGTGTTCCCTGCCTGAGCTCTGTGGTTGGAATGCCGGTCTTTAACCTTGTTGTGCCCTTGCCTGACCATGACCCCTGTTGATCTGGGCCTGTGGGTTCTCTTTCTGGCTTGACCTTGTGCCTGCTGTGTTGCCGTGAACCTACCTGGTGGTCACTAGGATCTGTCTGACCTGGTTACCATCAGTAGATGTGATCCTGACTTATGGATGAATTTTCTGTCTTGATGCTGAACCTTCTTCATCACCATGATCTTGCCCAATGGCTTTTCCCCTGTGCCTCCCCTGTACTTTCAGGCTTGCCCTGCTTGCCTGGGACCACGGGGTGGGCCCTGCCGGTGAGGATCCTGCCCTGCTGCTTGTGGCACTCCACTGGCTCCTGGCCCAAGGAAGTAGCTGGCCTGCGCTGTACCCTGAAATGAAGTCTGGAGTTAGCAACACTGCAAAATCTGCTGCTGTGAAAAAGAATAAGAAAAGCAATTAGGTGTGGGAGTACCCACACCTCTACACATGCTGCAACTCATCCTGCCCCAATGAGCAGGCAGGTGTGAAGGGCAGAAGTCAAATCTGCTGCTCGTGGCAACGTGCTCTAAACATCATGTCTCTCATGGACCTTGCAGCCCTCTCTCTAGCTGTCCCAGTTATGCAGATTAAAACCAGAAAGGGTGCCAGCTTCCCAGTAAGGGCTTGGGATCCTCTGGCCTCAGTGCCAAACTTGGCACATGGCTGACTTTTGGATTTTGCAACACAGCCACTGCAGGCCTAGGCCCAGGTACCTGCAGCATTTTGCAAGAGGTACCAGTGCAAGTTAGTGGCTTTGAGCTTTTAGTTCCCCTTGAGTTTCCAACTCTGCTGAAGTTACTGCCTTCTACAGAGACAAGCTGTTACCTCTCATCTGAACAGCTTGGGATCATCTCAGAGCCCAAGAGATGGGCTTCTAGCAGCATGCTAGCCACTCATTCGAGGCAGAATAATACATTCTGGCACATCACCCTCACTAAATCATTAGCCTACTCAACAAAAAACTGATGAAGGATGGAAGAAAAATACCTTCAGTTCCTGTGCCCCCCTCTCCTTCCTGTTCAGTCCTCCTGTGCACCTGAGAACTTGCTCTGCTCCAGCTCTACAAAATGTAAAATGGGAATAGAACTTCTCAGCCTCAGACAGCTGGGATACAAACCCACACCTGACTCTGGGGCTTAGAGGCAATACTGTCTGTGGACTCTGTAGCTGGATTCTTAAGGTGAGTGATACTGGGAACTGTGTACCAAATACCTTTTTTCAGATATAGATCTGTATGCAGTGTTTATTTAGCCAGCCATTCCTAACCCCACTGTAAAATGTCAGCTACCTTCATGATGGTCTCAGCAATGACATTGGAATTTAGGAGTGCAAATACAGTAACAGGTGGGCCTCTCATGCTAGATTAAATCTGAGCCAGAGAAAGATGGGTTCATTCGTGGCTGCTAACAGTGCTCTATCTCTATTTCTCCTTTATCTTCACTAGATACTTTTTTAGTTCTCCCTTTCTAGAATTGCAAGTCCTGTTAATGTCATGGACAACCTACTCACAAAGTGCTTATCATGTCAGTAAACATTTTATTGGTTTCATTCCCAGCTATCTGACCTGGTGAGTGACCATGTGCTGCATTTCCCTCTTCCCTTCAACCACAAGTATGCACAATGACTGTAGAATATCTTGACAAATAGTCACCCAGGGCAAATCAATCAGCCATGGAAAGGCTACACATTGACTACAGTGAGCATAAATCATATCATACAAAATGTTGCACAAATACAGTAGTGCTTACAGTGAATGTCAGTTAGTAATATAGTATTATGTCAGGATTTACACTTAGAGACAGAACTATAAGACACTTAAGTGTAGTAATCAGGCAACACTGAACCAGCCCTGATTGTTAGGATCTTTTGACTCATGTTTTTCAGTGCTTTCTAGTTCTTAACCTGATTTTAATGATCTGAAGACAATTCCCCTTCCAAGTTTTTGCTCCATATCTATTAAATATGTTATATCTGAAACTCTGTAAGGAACACTAAGAAGCTGAAAGTGCTTTGTTTCCACCAGTGCAACTTTAACCAGCAGACCTTTCATTAGCTGCCATCCCAGTCCCTGTGTATGGCCTTAAGTATGCACTTGTGGACTGAAAGAACACCACTGACAGAAAAATGGCAATTTAAAGACACCTGTTCTCAGAATCCTAACACCATAATTCATCTCCTCTGTTGTTTGGTTTTTATCTTGGCAACAACACCAACTGCAAGTACTCTCTTTGTAGCTAGATCACTGCCATCTGCAGGGTTTATTCAGAAGGACAGGAGAGATGGGTCCTCAGAAAGAGAGAGATTAATAAGGTCAAGCCTAAAATCAGGGTTGAGATCAATAAAACAGCTCTCCTGTGCACAAAAAGGAGACTGTGAATCCTGCATGCTTCTCTCCATTCATGGTGTAAAGCCATTCTGTGCTAATCTGAGGAACTCATAAGCTTTAGCTGGAGTGAAAGCATTTCTGGGGAAAAGGAGCAAATACTTTGTCTTCCTGTGGGGCATAATGGAGTTGAACTGCATGTAAGTAGAAGCATTCTGCCTGCACAGTTCCCCCTCAGACACAGATCATACTACCAAGGGAAAGATACTGTTCAAACTGTTCAGAAATCAGTATAGAAAGCAAACTATAAATCTGAGGGGTCTTTTGGAAAGTAAATCTCACTTTGTGACATTCAGGTAACATTTTGTCAGTCATTTTTTGGTAATGTCACTAATGGAAAAACAGTATTTCAAAGCATGATGTTACTGTGGGTAGCAGCTACACTCTCTGCATGTCTCCTTCCTCACCTTTTTATACTGCAAGCTTCTCAAGGTGGAGGCTTCAGTGTCTCTATAGAGGCTTGCACAGTGAAGACAGCATCTCCCATGGGTGTTCTATGTCTAGTTGAAATACATCCTGGCCAGGCTTCGCAAACAAAGCTCCGGGGAGGGCTCCATCCATGCTCTTCCCAAGTGCTTTTTCCAAGCACTGCTGGCTGCAAAGGCCAATTTGGGACAGACAAGAGCAGTTGCAAAAGGCACAGCACAAGGACTCCTCAGGAGGTAGAACCTGCAAGACACGATTCTTTCTATGCTGTCTTTTCTCCAGAGTGATCCTGCGTGCCTGCTCCAAAACATCAGCTGCATTAAACATAGTGTGTGTACAGAGCTCC
>VWZO01020818.1:152610-241767 GCA_013396975.1 Bucco capensis
AATTCTGCCATGGCCCTTTGGAGCATCATGCTGAAAAAGATTGAATAGAGTTGGTGCAGTTGAAATACAATAGAAAAACAAATATTATTTGCAGCAACTTAAGATATACACAATGGAGAAATGCACACAGCTTATTTTATTCAGTGTGGGTGTTTTCCCCTCCATATGACTTGGAAGGTGTTTGTATTCTATGCTATATGCCTATATAATAAACACTATTTTATTCCAGGAAGACTTTCATCCTAAAATTCAAGGCTTGTCTGACTCTCACTCAATGTCCAAAACAGAATTTTAGTAAAGACAGATTAAAAATATGTGGAGCGGATTTTTTATTTTTAACTTATTTAACTCATGCTGCAAATATAGTATTTCATTTAAATAGTGTAAATATAAATTTAGAAGCCCAAGTTTCAGTGAGTTTAGATCTCAATCAAAGAGCTGGAAGATCAAAAGGAGCTATACAGCCAGAAAGTAGAACTCTACTGTTGCAGGTCAGGTTGAAGTAAGAGCAAAGAAGCATGTATATACCCAATCATACACAGACAAACTCTTAAAGCAAGACTGGCAGAAACCATTCTCTTTGAGTCACTGTAGCCTTGACCACTTTCAAGAGCCCTGAACTAGCTTGTAAAGCAAGCTGGCTTTCGTGCCCAGTTTTGTCTGGATGAGAAAGTGCTATATAAAGTTGAAAGATTGCTATCACTAAGCCCTGTGTCTTCAGCCTTCAAGATATCACTTGATCCATCATCTAGTATTTTGGTGCAAGGGGGGAAAAAGAATATTAAATGTTAATGGAGATGTTAACTTCACTCATAATTTTTCAGTGGATGAAAAACATGCTTTAAAAAGAGTCAGTACAACTAACATACTCTATAAAAACAAAAATATATCCTTCTTCAGACTGTTTTTTTTCTTTAGATGAGTCTTTTCACACTGCTGGTAAGATGAATTGCAGTTCAGCTTTTGTAGTAAATTTCTTTCAAATCATTGTAGACTCTAACGTCCTTAAAGATGAAGGAGTCTCTTCATTTTAGCAGATTTTGGATAAGATGTCACTATTTCAATGGAAGAAAAGATTTTTGGAAGAAAATACAGGGTTTTTCCTGGGAGAGACTAGCCTATTCTGCAGCTACAGTGTAAATTGCAATATGAAACACTTCATTAGTTTCATATCCCTGGATGCCTGCAAGACAGAAAAGTATCAAGCAAGGGCAATTTCTCTGAAGAATGAGATGTGGAAGCAAAAGGTCAGATTTTGTTATATAGCTTGACAAAATGTGTATTTACATTCCTGTCAATGTTGAATTCACCTTTACACTGATGGGATGGGAACTACAAACTGCCTGGAAACAATATTGTTTGGTTGTCAGCGAGCTAATGTCAAAGAGATTCTGCTCAAATGCTGCTTGTCAGACTGCTGTTCATCTCCCTGGACGAGAGCACAGTATGAATGAGAGTGAGCAACATCTGCACAGAGTCACAGACACTTCCAGTGCATGAGGCTTTGGGGAACTGTTAGGGAAACTAGGCAAGCTAAGCTATCCATAAAAACTAGACTTCAGACAGAGATTCTGATGACCTGTGAGTCTCTGCAGGTTTGTTTCAAACGGCAATGAACTGAACAGCTACAAACCAATTCCCTATCTCAGAGAACTCGTATGTCTTCTTAAACACACACATCTAAACCCAGCATTCTCAAACAGTTCAAAGAGGAAGGGGGGGGAGAAGGAGGAGATGTGGCTGCAGAGGAAATAATTTTATAAAGAAATTCAAACCCAGTTCATTTCTGTTTTCAGGTAATGTGATGCAACTCATTGGAGTAATATTTCCAGACACTTTGTCCCCACATTGAATAGTGATATCAAATGTAATGAAATAATTAGTACAGCATTCATTATTACATTAAATTATTTAGATCCTCCTGGTAGATGGGTGTCACACTGGCAAGTCTCCAGTCATCTGGGACCTCCCTGGTTAACCAGAGCTGCTGGATGGCCCCACTGTCTACTGGTGTATAAGGTTATTCCTTCCCAGATGCAAGACTTTGCACAGTATCACAGTATGTCAGGGGTTGGAAGGGACCTAGAGAGATCATCTAGATCCTGATGGTCCTGCCAGAGCANCCTGAGATTCCTGTTGGTCCATTCTTCACCATGTCCAGGTGTCTGTGGATGACAGCACACAGAAAAGACTATACTCAAAACCAGCACATACTTTTGTCCTTCTGGGAATGATAAATTAGCTAGTGGGTTAGCTAGTGAGTAAAGGAAGTCCTAACAGAAAGCTTTTTCCATTTCTCCATTTTCAATTACATTCTGAACCTAATTCATCACTTTGTTAAAAGATTTTTACCCTGGTCTGCCTGCAGTGGAATCTGGAACACTGATCAGGACAGGAGCCTTGTTGTGCTCTGCTTCACGTTTATTAAAAAGCACAGCTATTACACCGAAGTTCAACTGACTCTCAAGGGTACTAAACTGGCTTCATGAAGTGATATTTCAGGACTCTAGGTTTAGAGAGCCCTGAAAAAATCTCTGTGAGGAAAGAGCCTACTCTTCAGATATTACAGAGAGATCCTTCTCAAGCCTCAAATATTAATCAAGCTTCAGGTCATTAAAATTCACTCTTGCTTTCAAACTCAGAAAGCTGAATTTTATTTACATGGTAAAATTAAATTAAAAGGGCTCCATTGTACAAATAATCAGGAGCAACCTGAGGACAAAGGTGAAGGATTACACCCACTGCCTAGGGAGGCCTTGGAAAAGAGGCATTGCATTGACCCATGTCATGCCAACACAGTTAAGCTATTTTTGTAGAAAGCCAGTTAACAGAAGCTGCAGGCTAGGGAAGGCAGGGACTTCACAGGCTGGGAAAATTAACTCTATCCTGTCATATTTGCTTAGTTCTTCATCAAAAATGGTATTACTTTTGTCACAGTTACGCCATGCAATTATCCAACCACTCTACATTGCCAAAGATACTTTCTCTTCTTCCTCTTCCACAGCAGTGGGACTCCTCATTATAACTGATGTTCAGAACAAGCCCCTCAACCAACAGTGGATTCACTGAAGCAGGAAAGTATTACCCTTTTCTAAGTGAAGAAATGTGGCACCAACCTACATTGACCTGTAGGGGCAGTTCTGAGAAGGCTGCAGCAAAAGGTGCTTACTTTTGTTAGGAGCATCTACACTCTCATGCAAGCCCAGGGTTTTCATAAAAAGAAGTATTTCACAGAAACACAGAATCATTTGGGTTGGAAGGGACCTCTGGAGGTCATCTAGTCCAGCCCCCCTGTAGTGGGCAGCGACATCCCCAACTAGAGCAGCTTGCTGCTTCGTAGTGGTTCTTATCAGGATGAGATGAAAGTTCAAGCAGATAACTGTAGATAGTAAGATATTTCCTCAGCAAAGAAAACAATAACTTTGGTGTAACAAAGAGGCCTTTCATTTTAAATCCTGGCTCCTCCAAGTTGCAGATGTTTCAGTGTTCTGTGGTTTACTCTAGTGATAAGATCTCCTACGTGATTTCTGAGGTGAATGCAAGAAGGCCTGCTTCTCCTGTTTGTAAGATATTCACCTCAATGGAGCCATGCCAATTTTTGTTAGACAATGGTGTGGCCCTGATTTCTTAAGTAGAAAGTTATTTTTCCCCTTTCTGATGTTTCCTCTGCTTGACCTTTCCAGGTTTGCACAAAATTAATTGTCTCCAGGTGATAAAAGAAGTTCCAAATTCTCATCTTTCTAACTGAGCCTTTGTATTTCCTTTTGGACACATGAAAGATTTCTAATTTAAGGAGATCAATGGCTCAGTGAGTCATACTGCTCCAATGTGTGCACAGATGGGACCCCCACCCAGCACAGAAGTCTGTTCCTGTGCTGAGTGAATGTAGGATGGCCTTTCTCTCCATCACACTGCTCCTTTTCTAACAAAGCAGTTTGCAGAGCTCTTCCAGAGATTCATCATCTCTGCATGTAAAAGGATTTTATTAGGAAAGGAGGGAGAGAGACCTTGAAAATAAATCCTAAAGCCATGTTAATAGCTGTGTAGATTTTACCATTGGTAGTGAATGCCTCTGGTGGCAGCAACAAAGGACAGAAATACTTCTACAGGGAGCCAAAGACATAGCAAAATGATTTGAAAACTGCACAACACTACTAGGCATCCATGTGGCCTTTGTGCAGCAAATCTTGTGAGGTGTGAATCTCCTGCCACATTGCAATTTTCTGGGAAGACTTTGAGAGACAGAAATGCCATAACAAGTATTTCACCTCCTGCTTCAGTGAGTTTTATCCCTGGATAAATGGGAAAATTCTCCCTTTTATCTGCAGCCCTTTAATATAAATACAGAGCAGTAGTGACTAAAACCATTAGATGAAAGCTTCCATTGCCAGACACTGCCCATGACAATCTGTTACTGTTAAGTTCCTAGAAATCCTGAAGCCTGTAGCAGCTGACCAGTAAGCTCTTGGAATAGATATTTTTGTTTCAGTGCCACTCTCAAATGGATAGATGTTCTTATCACAAGAGCAGTACAACAGCTGCTTCTCTGGTGGTTAACCCCTGCAGACCAGGTGATGCATAAGGCTGAGCAGCAGAGGTGGTTACTATAGTTCCTGACAGACCATCTGTGAAGAACAGTGACTGGACTGAAGGAAAAACTTTCCCATTGTTTCTCCTTCCAACTAGTTTGTACTTTTCACAGTATTTTGTAATGCTGCATATCTGTACTTCCCAATTTTTTAACTGTGTCAGCTCTCCACCACTCTCCCAAGCCCTAATCATCTGTTTTATCAACTTTTTTTAACCATCTCTGCATTGTCTTCCAGATCTTCCATATTCATGGAAAGCTTTTAAAAAACTGATTCACAAAGGCATTACTCCACTCCTCCTTCAGCTCATTCCTCAAGGTCTACACCCACCAGGATATCTGCAGGAAATGACAAGCTAATAATAGCTAAACAGAAAACTAGTGGGGATCTCCAAAATACTTCCAAATTCTGTGTTTTATTGATCTTTCTCACTCTTTGGATTAGATTCTTATGAGGAAAGACTGAGGGATCTGGGCCTGTTTAGCCTGGAAAAGAGAAGGTTGAGGGGAGACCTCCTGGCTCTCTCTAACTACCTGAAGGGAGGTTGTAGAGAGGCAGGGACTGCTCTGTTCTCCCTAGTGGAGAGTGATAGGACAAGGGGAAATGGATGGAAATTGCCCCAGGGGAGGTTCAGGCTAGACATTAGGAGGAATTTGTTTGCTGCAAGGGTTGTGAGCCATTGGAACAGGCTGCCCAGGGAGGTGCTTGAGTCCCCATCCCTGGAGGTGTTTCAGAGCCAGGTGGATGTTGCATTGGGAGGCATCATTTAGCAGGTTGCTAGGGCTAGGACAAAGACTGCACTGATGATCTTCAAGGTCTCTTCCAGCTGGAACTGTTCTATGATTCTCTCTTGTTGGTAGATGTGACCACCCTGCTTTTTAATCTCTTTATTAAACACTGTATTGTCTCCACATGGAGCTGGGCTTGCAAGTTACCCAGGAATTTTAGCCCATGCAGTGGGCCAGAGAGATAGAGCACAGCAGAGTATGGAGGGAGCTGGGAATGTAAAGCAGGTTTAGTGTTCAGATCCTGGAGGGGTCCATACATTTCATGTCCTTCCAGGACTTCAGCCTTCATCCTCCTCAAACTCTTGCAGGCTTCACATAGCCCTGGAAAGCCATACCTACAGGCAAGTTTTGTTGTCACAGAGCCATCAATCCAAACTGACTCTGGAAGCTTCTATAAGTCACTCCAGATTTGCCTACAAGGCAACGCAGAGCGAGAAAATTGGCATTGTTGCTTAAATGAAGACATAAGAATTTACATTGATTTCTTCTGTTGTGCTTCCATCAGGGAACACTGCAATTATGCTGAGGTTAAGTTTATTCATGGCAACATCCTTTAAATACAGAACAGCTCCCCTGAGTTCAGTGGAGTTCATCTGGATTTACAGGAGTGTAAGCAAGGGTGAGAGCTGGTCCTAATTTAGGATGCATCTGCCAGCACAGATGGAGCTGAGAGAGTTTATTGTCTTGTTAATTTTCTACCTTTGTTTGAGATTCTCTGAGCATGGAGCAATTTTAAAACCTCACAACACTGGCAAAGTTCTCCCCCTCTATGGTGGTTGGTGAATTCTACCAGAGCACAAGCTGGCCTTGTACTCAGGTAAATCACAATGGCTTCAAAAAAAAGCCTCATGAAAAAGGATGGCTGAAATTGCCATCCTGTAACCACTTTAAAAGGTGATTAACTTCCTGTGTTAATCAGCAATATTGACAACTTTCTGGCTATTGTGTAATTAATCTCCTGAGTAACAGTTTGCATGACTGTAGCCCAAGGAGCAGTTTGCCACAGTCTTCATCTAGGTAAGACTCCAAGAAGGTCATGCAGAGTTTTGCCTAACTAGTATGTGCTGAATTTATTGCTTGATGGCTGTGAATCTAAAAAAATAATTGTTACCTTTAAATTAAAAAAAAATGTGATCTGTGCCTTTATCTGCTGATTTCCTCTCCTTCCAGTTGTGACAGTGGAAGAAAAAGATCTAGTCTATTAATACACAGCTCTCTGACTGGTGTCATTGCCATCATTTTGGGTTTTTTGATTGCCTACATGGCCTTATGCCATCAGATGGATTTCACCTTTCTCAGAGGAGGAAGAGCTTCTTTGCTTAGGAGCTTGTGAGGCTCATTGATAGGGCTTTAAACTAGACTTGAAGGGGAAGGAGGATAATAGCTTGCTATTATACAGTTTTGGTGCATTGTTACATTGCTTTAAGGGATAAAAACACTCTTGAGCAGATCAGTACCAAGTTTCTACAACTAGTCCCCCTAGTGTAAATGTTAAAAATCAGGTTCCTAGCAATAAAAGACAGAAGGGTAAGATCTTTTCTAGCTTAATGTGATTTACCTGACTATTTATGCCAGCACAGGCTTGGAGTGCATTGTAGAGTGAGAAGGAATAAGACAACTCATCCTTATTCTACAGCAGTGCAAATCTAGGGTGACTTCTGTATTCAATATTCTCCCTCCAAAGGAGTGTGAGAAAAAAGCCAGACCAAACACACTGAAGATGATGTGCAGGATTTGAAATAAAATGAGATACATATGGGGAGGAAATTACATTCTAATCATTTGATTACATATTTCAAACAGATTTCTGGGGCCCACAGCAGATCCATAAAAGAGATGGATTTGCCAATGTAACTCTAGTGTATTAGTGCAAATCTGGAGCTGCTGCAATGAAATGTTAGCCCTATTCATTCTGTAAAATCTTGCTCATATTTAATTTCCCAACTCAACCTATTTTAAGTGGACAATTAATAATATTGTAATCTGAGTTCTTATGTAATGGACCATTTGTAACAGCAATTACTCATCAAGATTATTCTCAGCTGAACAATACAGTCCAACAAGCCAGGTTCAGATTTCCCAGTGGTCTACCCTTCATGTAGTTGCCCTAAATGACAGAAGGATGTCAGGATTTCAGGATGTCACTCAGGAAACACAATTGCATGCCTCTGTTATGGCTGTCCACATTTAGAGCTCTGAAACAGAGCCATTCATGATGTACACTTCAGATACTCAGTTTCAGATTTTCCCTACATGAGAGATTTCAGAAGTTTTTAGACAGAAGGTAAAGAACAAAGTCACCTACCAACAACACGGGTCGGGGAAAGTCTCTTTACACCCACTGCACTACTGAGAACTGCACTGGTGCCCAATGTCAGGTGGAAATCAAAGCTGCATCTCTTGTCCTCCCCTGGGAGCAGACAATAGCTGGGGGATTGGCAATGCCTCAGCAGGAGGGGCAGTAAGCATATAGGGAGGTGCTGAGGGGTAGGGAACTTCTAACCACAGGGACCTCATGGAGAGGAGAAGGTGTGCTTAACTTCAGGGAGGGAGTGGGAATAGGAGTGGGAGCTTTTCTGTGGGGGCTGCCTCCCAGCATTGTGTTTCCTTTTGTGGCAGCTTTCTGTAGGGCTCAAGCATGTGCAGCTCTTGGCTTGCATTACTCTTTTGCTGCTTGGGACAGCTGTATGCAGGTAAGAGGAATAGAATTACAGTCTCCTCTTTTTTTTGTTGCTTTTCTCTTTGTATCTCTTGCAGAAGACTCTTCAATAGCCACTCTCTGACTTAAAAATTAACCTCTGGGGCTTATTTTTCTGAGAAATCCTGACTCTGCTGTGATTTGAAAGTGACTCCAACTAGAGAACAGCCCTGAATTATTTATTTGCCTATTAATAGTGAAGCCTCCTTTCTATATTAGAATATTAAATTGAGTATAGGAGAGAATCAAGATCCATGATGTGAAGAAATGAAGATTTCACAGAGGATGTGAGGATCACAGGTTCTCTCCAAAGCAATTGTGTTGCAGAGAAGCTCATTCCTGTGTTGGGAGGGGAGTTTAGGGCTTCATATGTATTCTTCTGGAAGATTGTTAAAGTGTCTTTGCTGCAGCTAGACTTGGAAGGAGGAGGAGCTGCTGAATCTCTCTGGTTTTAGTTAATCTTCCCCAGATGACTTCAGATGGGATGAGCTTGTCTGGGGAGCAGGGAATTGTCTAACATAAACTTTGTTCTGATACCACTTGCTCTTCCCAGTACCTCTCGTAGTTTTCCTTTCTGTAAGGCTTTGCTAAATCTTTTACTCTATGTATGTCTGATCTTAAACACCTTATTAAGACTCCTTACTGGTGAAGGATTCAAGAACTGACTGTACTGCTTCTGGTGCTGCCACTGGAGGTGGGAGGCTGCCCAAGTCTCCACTAGAATAAGGCTTTGCCTTTGTCCTTCTGAGGTGATTTGACCCATACTTGAGGACCAGCATCTCTTACCTTGCTCCCTAACTCTCAAACTTTCACAGGGCAGGCTCAGCTGCATTTCACATCTCCCTTTTATGCTTTAAAGTTGTTTGTTAGCACTGCCAGATCCTCCCTTTTGAGTCAGAGCTTGCAGGCGTAGAGTAAAAAGACTTTTTATACCTTTTTCTCTTCTAGATCAAAGTCTGAAGCCTCAGCTTGCAGGCCCTCAGCTTGCTACAAACAATCCCACTCTTACCACAGTTGCTCTAGAGAAACCTTTCTGTATGTTTGACAGTTCACTACGTCCAAATAAATCTTATGTCATCTACTTGTACACGATGAAGGAATCTGGTGAGTGCTCAGCATCACATACCTCTGGAAGATAACTAGGGGATGTGGCCATTGCATGCAGTTCTTTGATGGGAGTGGGTCTGAAGCGGGGTAAAGACATCTGTAGCTGTAAGTTATGCACAAGCTGAGTCTCTGGTCACAGTTTTCTTGAGAGTATTACTATAAAATGTATATATTATGGGGGTTTATGTTATAAGTTGGACTGATTAGTGATAGAAAGTATTAGTACTGTGCTAGCTGACTCCTAGAAGGTGTAGAGCAGCACTCTCAGCTACCAATATCTGTCCAAATCTTGCTAATGAAACCAAGTGGTCCACAGTCTGATACCTTTGTCTGTCTAAACACAGATGCCTTGTATAAAAGCTTGAACTCCCCTGAGTAAACCTGCTCAGAGAAACTGGGTAACTGCTGCTGTTTGCTTCCTAACTGGGGTACTCAGTCCTTAAAGGGACTACATTTTGGAGGGTTGTTTTTTTTTAGATAAAGGCAAGCCTAGACTTTTGGTCAAAGATACCTGGCCCATAGGATCATCCATAAAATTAATTTCATAACTGCTTGGCAATGAACCTTTGCTGGCAGTCACCAAGAGCCACCTTCTCTGTTCCCTGCTGTTCTGACAGACTGTTTGAATGCCAGCTAGAGCTACTCCATAAGCTGACAGAAATAAATGACTTCCTTAGATCACACCTTCTCCCCTGAAGGCTGTATGCAGCCTCATTTTGAGAGGCAGGAAGAAGAGATCTTGAGGGGAGCAATGACAAAATTGTCCAACAGACAGAAGAGTCTTAACAAAAGTTGTTTTGTTAACAACTTAAGACAGAAGAGTCTTAACAAAAGTTGTTTTTTGTTTTTTCTACAAAAAACCACTGCTCTGAGAGATGCTGTGAATCCTTCCCAGTCTCTGAGGGTCAAGTGTTAAGACCTTCATCAACAATTAGGGAGGAAAGGGTAGGATCACTACACAGCCAAACTGGTAGTAGACTTTTTGTTTCCCTTCCAAGTGTTTTGGAGTAGAAGAGCAAGTTGCCAAGTAAATACAGGGTGAATGGAAAAGGCTGCACTAGTTCTAACAGCCTTGTTAAAAACTCTCTCTTGTGCAGCAAGCGCAGTAAGCTCCCTGGTGACCACCAACAGCAGCAAACCACTTGACAGTACCTTCCTACAGACAAGTGGGGGTCAGCTTGGACCTTACAAGGCTGCCATGTTCAGCATTCCCACTTGTGGATCACCTCCCAGACTTGCTGATGTAGGAGATGTCAACAAAGTTTCTGATGTCCTGAAACAATACCTCTTCAGAGTTGGGGATGATGGGAGTTGTTTGTATGACCCAAACTTCTTAGCCATCTGTAATCCACCTCTTGCAGCAGACACAACATACAGGTACAGTTGTGATTTGGTACAAGGGGATTGCTGCTCTTCCAACACAATAGGAAGCACTACTTGAGTCTGTAATGCTCCTTTGGAATGGTATGATGTGAATTACCAGTCCCTATCTGGAATCCCTATTGCAAAGATAGTCATGAAGATGGTTTTGCTTTGATCTAGTACCCTGCAGAGGGTGCTCTGTGGTGCCCTAGCAGTGGTGAGCCATATCAGGTTAAATTCATAGATCAGTAGGAATATTTATGTGTCAACTCTTGGATCTATACCTAGTTGGAGTAGGTAATCCAGTGACAGTATCTGATTAGAAACTGCTGGTAGAAGAAAAGGATTTTGACTGGAAAATGATGTTGAGATTATTCACCATGTATTTTGTGTTAGATGATTCTGCCAAATTGCAAACATGGATCTGGCTCTGCTTGCTTTGTTTCTATGGGATTCTGGCAAGCCAAAGCCTTGGTTTCCAGCTCCAGGGAGCCCCTGATGTTACTGGAGATTGCACAGTGAGGCCCAGGTGGTATGTGGGCTTATCTGACCCTTATTGTATGGGGAAGCTGGCCATCTGGGGATTTATCTGAAACACTTATTTTGCTGTTGCTAGCTATTTAAAAGCCATAGTTAAAATGGCAGTCAGCTGGAGCTCTATCTGCTATTGAGACCCAATGTGTTTCTGAAGCAGAATACCAGGGTTCTTGGTTTTGCAAAACCTGCCTTGCCTCTTCTGTCTCTTCAGGACATTTCTGAAAACTCAAAGTATTGTGTAATGGAAACTTAATTTCTTTGCCAAATATGATGTTGGCCTGTCTTTTCAATACTCTCCTCTAACAAGAAAAGAGTCAAAGTTCTCCACTGTTTGACAAAATCTTCAACATCCATATGGAAATCAAATCCACTTATTTGTGTCCTAAGGCTCTTCACAAGAGGGAATAGCAAGCTGGGAAAAATATGTTACTGGAAATCTATCACCTGCCAAGGCCCACAAGAATGAAGGGCAAACTATGCATGACATAGCACAGAATGCTTTTCCATGATTAAATCTATTTGTTCCTTATAAGGTCTCTGGAAATAGCCAGTTACCTTTGACTGTCTCCATCAAATGCTTTGACTAAGCCTAAAGTCTGACCAGCTAATCCAGAAGCTTAAAAATGCTAATAAGAAAGCTCAAATTTGAAATACCTAATTTAACACTTTCCCCCCCCCAGGTTTAAATATGTGCTGGTAGATAGCAATGAAGGTATTGTGAAAGACCAAACTCTCTGGTCTGATCCAATCAAAACCAGAAGAGGTAAGACCATGGCTTTGCTCAAGTCTTCTGAGTAGCTGTGCTCTATTGCTCTCTGAGAAACACCTAAGTCCTTTCCTAAATTTTCAATGATTTTGTCAGCCTTTCAATATTGGAGCAGCAGACTTAAACACAGAATAATTCTCTGCTACTTTACTTTACTTCAAGACAATTATTTTACTAAAGATAAAGTTTGTAGATGTAGTTTCACATTTGATGCATGTCATGTTATCCAGTGCTGTTGACATTGCTCTGTAATACAGATACTTGTCATACCAGCTAACCTGCTCAGGAGAGTTTATAAACTCTAAATGCTGACAGTGAGTCTTAATCTTGTTTTCCATAAATCAGCTAAGGTTTCATGCACATGCCTATTCAATTTGCCTTCCCTATATCACCAGCTTTCTCCTATATGATGGGGGTGTTCATGGTCAAAAATAGTTCACGGGAATGTTCCTTCCATGCTTTTCTAGTTAAACTTCCTTTGAAAATTGATACCTGGCCTGGTCGAAGGAGTGGAGACATGATTGTCATTACATCCATCCTAAGTGTGCTTGTGTTCCTTCTGCTTGCTGCCTTTCTTGCTTCTGTGTCCTCTGCTGTCATGTAAGTACTGTCACACCTTACAACTCTCAGTAAGAGTACCTACAGCCTAGTCATCAGCCTTTTTCCCTGTGGCTCCAAGCCCCCGTTCCACTGTTGCTGGCCTTATTTGTGATGACAAACCAGATCATATCCTCCAAATTCTGAGGGTAGTAACAGGAAAAGGTTATCATAATTTTCCCTAAGATCAGCAGCTCCTGTAATTATTACCTGGCCTTGAGCTTAGTAGCTGCCAGACTTTAGTAAGGACTACAGGGGTGGGGAGAGGACCCAAAACCTTAGAGTTGCACATACTTAAAGCATGTATATTCTTTCTTGCATAGTGCAGCTTTGCATCTATTCAGGAACATGGAAACTGTCTGAAAAAGTGCAGGCATTGGTAAAGATTACATAATGCTTTCATTAATGCCTTGATTTTAATTTATTTCTCTCCTCCCCACAAGAAATAAATTACCATTTGAGGCTCTGCTGGAGCAGTATAACTAGACTATGTCTGTTTCTATGATCCCTGCCCTGAGAAATCAATGAGGGCTGATTCATTCCTAAATTGAACTTTTGGGGGGAATTAACTAAATTTTAGAAATGGAGAGTATTAGGGCTGCTAACAGTGGCTTCTTTCATTCACTTGGAAGTGATGCAAGTGCTCTGTGTTCAGTCAGCTCTGCCATGCTCTGCTGGATTAAAGATGTGGAAAGCAAAAACTGCACTGCAAATTATAGTAAAGAAAAAAAATCTATGGGCTTCCCTAATGGTAATGATATGAGTAGCAATCAGCCTTTGCAAAATGTTGTGACAGTAGGCTCCACTCAGTCTCTACCGGAACTTAATAAAACCTTTCACTTGCCCACCAGGAGATCAGCAGATTCTTCTGCAGAGACAAGGTGCACAGCACAGACTATGCAACAAAGTGAGCTGAGACCACAGCTAAGCTCTGAGTGAAGAACCTGATCAAAGCCAAGGATGGGAATGCAGCTGAACGGCTACGTGTGCTAGACCTCTGGGACTGCCTTTTCTACTCAGTGCTAGTCTATAACAAACTACAGAATACAACTATGCAAATGAAGAGCAAAAAAAGTCCTTACTTCACCTATGAAGTCTGGCAGTACATGATATTCTGTCTTGTCCTAATGAAATTTGATTTAGTTGATTGCCTTGTGTAGCATATAGCAAATGCAAAACTTCATGAGATTCTCCAGCTTCAGTGGTGTGATCAGAGGTTGTCAAGTACACGTCTTTTGGAGTAAGCATTATTGCAGACCTCTTATCTGCTTCTCACAAAGGTGATGCTGCATGCATAAACTGGAAATACAGAATATAAAATGCTTCCCTGCAAACCTGAACAAGAGCTCTGGGTTCCTGAATTTCACCATTCCTCTGCTATTCCTGGTATCTGTGAAACTCATAGAGCAAGAGCTCCACCCATCACAAGTATCTTTGTATTTGAAGCATGTTAACTTGTCTCCTGTTATCAGTTTCTTTCTTTCTTCACTTGGGTGACAAAGGTCATTGAATTGCTTCTATAGTCTCCAGTCCTAAAAACACCTAATGGATTCTAGTAATTTAAAAATAGGCAATCAAACTAATAAATATTATTTTACTCCTACATGCTTTTTCTTTCTCCCATTGGTCCAAGAGAGATAATGTTTCTTCTTCAACTCACAGGAAGTTTAAAAATAAATTACAAGACATTGTATAAAGAGAATGATTTCTTTGCAAATATGTAAGTGGCTTCATCTTCAGCAATGGTTTAGAGAATGCACAGTACATTAAGTGCATACATATATATATATTAGGGGCAGAGAGGCTGGTGAGGGATCTGGAGAATAAGTCTTATGAGGAGCAGCTGAGGGCACTGGGGTTGGTTAGTCTGGAGAAGAGGAGGCTCAGGGGAGACCTTAGCTCTCTCTACAAGTATCTGAAATGAGGTTGTTGTGAGGTGGGTGTCAGTCTCTTCTCCGAGGTTACCAGTGAGAGGACAAGAGGAGACAGCCTCAGGTTGCACCAGGGGAGGTTTAGATTGGATATTAGGAAAATATTTTTCCCACAAGAGAGTTGTTAGGCATTGGCACAGGCTGCCCAGGGAAAGCAGTGGAGTCGCTGACCCTGGAGGTGTTCAAAAAAGGTATAGATGTGGTACTTAGTGACATGGTCTAGTGGCATGGTGGTGATAGGTAACTGTATGGACTTCATACTCTTTGAGGTCTCTTCCAACCTTAATGATTCCCTGATGAATGAGCGATATGAAGGGGCTCCTCTCACCAGATCAGTGAGGGCATTCCACTGGTGCCGGGCGGGAACCATTCTCGGGTGCAACCTTGCACCTCAGTTGGTTGTTTCTCAGCCATTGGGGAACACTTTGGGATTTTAGAAAGTCAAACATTTGGTCAGGAATACTCTTTTTCCTTATTTACAGATTGACCTAATGGGAGCCTAATATTCTGCCATCATAATTCTTTCAGTTTAAAACTTCCTTTCTGGAAATACTTACATGTGTGCTTCATTTTCTTTCTTTGGCCTTTTGACTACTGAAGTAAATGCAGCTCTTGTGTGTTCCTGTTTCTTAACAGGAAGTTCATCATTTGTACGGAAAGAAGTCTTTTCTGTTTCTGGGCTGTGGAAAGACTCTGCAGGATCAGATATTCCAAGCTCTTTCTCTTTATCCTGTAAAGAATAAAGTGGATTTAGGACATTATATGTTGGTGCTTAAAGGAAATGAAGACCACTTTTCTAAGCTCTGGGAAGATATGCTGCGACTGCATGGAATGAAAGTAGTGTCCTAGGGGGACTGCTTTGGAAAATTCCCAGAGTGTGTCCAAGATCTGACTGCTGAAATCTGCAAGCAGGGAAGTCCAGGTAATGTATCCTCTTGAATAAGAAAATTGTGAGTAGGTACACATAGCAGGATGCCATGTCTGAACAATCAGCAGTTGGTCTGAGGTGCTCACCTGCGTGTAGGTAGAGGGAGGCCTGTGCAATATCTTTGCTTGTGATTGGCATGCAGAGCTGGAGCAGGTGACCAAACTGTAACCCAGTTTTTCTGTAAGGTCTCAGCATTCCTCCAACTGTGGTGTCACAATTGTGACAGTGAGTGGCTGGCTGTAGAGAGTGTTTAACACTAAGATGGGAAATAACACCTTTGCTGAAGGTAACAGTCGTGCATTGACAGGGAGCTCTATTTTACTAATTAGGTCTGTTCAGCTACTTGCCCCCCAGCTCCCACCCATTGTGTTGTCTCTCAGCTCACACAATTCCCTAGCTGTAACAATGAAGAGTCTTTCATACAAAACCAGGAAAGAACAACAACAACTGTATGTGGAAGGGAAGAGATTTCTTTAATGTTTTCCAAACAAGGACAGTTCTACTATGGCTCATCCAGAGAATTGAGGAAAATAACTATAGTAAATGCCCTTGGGAAGAATACTTTTTCACAGCTCTTTTATTTATCATGTCAGTGAAACTGGTTTGTCTAAAATTATTCTAAAGTGGTGCATAGCAGAAACCTTCCACTTGTTTCTCTCTAAAAGAGAGAAACAACACTTCAACAGGTGCACAGGATACTGCACTGATTTTGAAGGAATTTCCCTTCCATTTGTTTTTACTGTCCAGGTCTGCTGTGTTTATACTTTCAACAGTAGCTTTTCCCTCTAAATAAGGGATCTAAACTTTGTAAAGAAGCTTCTCACCTGCCAACTCACAGAATCACAGAATCACACAGAATCACAGAATCACGAAGACTGGAAAAGACCCCCAGGATCATCAAGTCCAGCCTATGACCCTATACACCCAACCTCTAAACCATGCCACTCAGTGCCACATCCAATTTTTTTTTAAACACCTCCAGGGATGGTGACTCCACCACCTCCCTGGGCAGCCTATTCCAGAGCCCAATCACCCTCTGCATGAGGAAGTGCTTCCTAATGTCTTACAGAGTGCATGCACACTGACCTCAGAAGAAAACACCCAGTCATTTTTCATAATTGAAAACCATAATTGGGTTTTAATGTGGTATAATTGCTAAGGACCTCAAGTATCCCTTCTCAAAGTAAAAATCAAAAGCAAAACCAGCCTCAATATTGATCTTACTCCTCCTCTCCCTTTAAGAGACTGTATTTGTGCATACATCTCTTTTGAGAAGCTATATGCAGTGATAAAAGACTTATTTGTAAGACTTTAACCTCTCAAATATGCTTCTTCAGTCAGCATGAACCAGCTGTTCTGAAAAGTGATCAGTCATGCTATTTTGGATACAACACTTAAACTGTTGCTTCAAGTTGCAGCAACATTCATCAGATGAGCTGAGCTAATGCCCTGATTACTGCAATTACTTAAGCTCAGCCCTAAAATCATGTAACTCCTTACCTTGTGCCTGACATCAGATCCACAGTAAGAAATCACATCCTCTCCCTTTGGTAAGGATCAATTTACACCTAGCCCTGGTGACCACCTAACACTGGCTAGTGTTTTGTAGACACTGCTGAACTTCCACTTGTACAACAGCCTCCCCTGACTCAAGTGCCATTTACTTGCATCCTGAAAAGCAGATGAGTGAGTAAGTAAGGGATTATTTTAATTCCCAACATCCACAATAAGAAGGTAGAAATGCCTAGTTTTGTTTGTTCAGGGTTTTTTTGGGGTTCCCCTCCCCCCAAGAATATGTCATCTTAGGGATGGGATTGCCTTGCAGCTACATCAGGGTTTAAAATACAGTCAAAAGGGACAGAACCTGAAACTTGTCTGTTCCATTTAAGGCCCTGTTCAAATTAATACCTGGAGTACTGTGAAAGAACTAGACACACAAATTTAGCATGTTAAATGATGTTTGCTGATAGTACTGTAGATGGATTTTTTCCTACTGATTTTTTTTAATGGGTGTGATCTATTTACTGAACACAAACTTGCTGACCATTTATTATCCTGGTTTGTTCAAGTTTTTAATGAAGTTGGTAAGACAACTCTGATAATGGCATACACTATAAAGAAAATATTTAAAACCAAACTATTCTTGTATAGTAGCTAAAATGTGTGGCTTTCACCACTCTTCAGACAACTCAGTTCTTTACTGTATTTTTCTTCTATTTCAACCAGTTGTTTCCAGCAAATAGTTAAAAAGACCACAAACCAACCCAAAACTTCTATATTTGCAATATACTGACCCACATCAGTCTAAGATCCTTTAAAGTCACCAACTACATCTTCTGTTTGTCCTTCACACTACTATATTTCCACATATGCCAGTGGATTGTGAATTAATGGACTGAAGCTAACTCATGACTTGCAGTAAAGAATTTTATTCAAGTGTAGCAACACAAGTATTTGACAAACATCTGTCTTCAGTATTGAAGTGGACATATTTATGTTGTTGAAATGTGCCCACAGGAGCATACTATCTACTGCTAACATGTCAGCCCTTCCTTATGCAGTACCCTCACATTTCCAGACACCAGTTGTGTGTAACAGCTCAGCATTAACAACACATGACAAGGTAAACCTCTATGAGCAGCGTGATGGACAAAAGGAAGCTAGTAGATGAACATAAACCAAATAAAGCTCTTCAGCATACACTTAGGTAAAACATAAGACAGATGAAGTGATTCAAGCTCTCTCAAAAAGCCTTCTGCAACCAACTTTGTTAACTCTGCTTCTTAGATGAAGTGTGGCTATCAAACTTTACTGGAATGGCTACATAATAACAATCTCAACTGCAAACAAAGATGTTTTTTGTAAGGCTGCTACCTGTACAGCATGTGACTCACACCTATTTTATTCTTTCCACCTCTGTGATGGGTATAATACCTCAAAAATGAACTTCTTCCAGATTATATCACACCTACAGAGATGTATCACTAGCTTCTGTCAAGTAAACTAATATTTTTGTATGGCTGCAGCATTAGACTGGAGCCTTACCTGGGCACCACACAAGCCACATAAGATAATGGGCAGATTCCAGGATCTTGTCTTCAAAAAGAAAAAAATAATCCTATCTGAAGGCAAAGAGATGCAGCACAAGAGATTCTAGTGGTCTGACCAGTGTTAGCACACATTTAAACAGTGCACTGGAGATGTGGCTCAAAGCATTATTTTTCTTGTAACAAAAGCAAGAGGCTTAGCCTTTGTTACAGTGCGTTTATGTGAACCTGTAATCCTTCATCTTAAGGCAAAAAAGCCCCAAAATATTTGAGGGGAAAGCTTTGCATACTAGACTGCACACCCTTCAGTACCAACCTCTGGCTATCTCTTGCTAACAAAACTGTATTGAAAAATAACAGTAACTTCAACATTTTCAAAACCTGCTTCGTTTGAAAGGTTACCATTTCTCTATGAACCTCTAACAGCCACATTCAAACTGAGATCTGTAACAGTCAGCTGGAAGCACAGTTCTTACTGTTGGCACCTGGCCCTCAAATTATCCATGCTTCTCTGTTCCTTCCTGGTCATCAGTGTCTGGGAACTCAGTAAGGTCCAAAGTCAGCACTTGACTGAACATAACATCATCGTACTGAGGAGAGAAGAATCATGCAATTTACAACACTTCTCTTACTTGATAGAAGCATTTCATATGAATCAATACCAGTGAAATAAGTTATTTCAAATGACTAGGAGATACAATCATGAGCTTCAGTTACCAAAATGATCTGTTCATCAAGCCAGTACCTGCACTTGTTTTTGAACACAAAGGAGTTCAAATCCAGTAACACAATTATGTACATGATTCATTGCAGTAACACTTAAGGTGTAAATCAATACTTCAAAAAAATAACCAAAAACCCAGTGTGTGTTATTTAATAAAACTTGGTAATAATTGTTACCTCTGGGCACACTCCAATCAATGCATCTGCTTTGGAATAAAACTCTTCCTTTAGAGAAATAACTATCATTTGAAACTGTTCATGTGCCTGTTCTCTAATGAAACTTGATACCTTTGAAAAGAAGCCAAATATTTCAGTAAGTTAGTTCTGGCAGACTTATACCATCCTGTAATTAGCAAGTGATGAGGAAAAAATCTCAACTACATCAGCTGCAGAATTCACTAATTCAGTTACAAAATAAACAGGATAAACTGAGAAATAAAATGGTCTTAAGACAGATACTTTGCATGTTCTTAAGACAACCACTCAGATTTGCAGCTTTCTGAAACCATGTAAGAGAATAATCACTCACTCCAATGAAGAAAGATACAAAGACCAGTGCCAACAAAAAAATATTTTACTTAATAGGCTCCTAAGATGGAAATTCCTGAATAAGGAAAGAAGTGTGAAAAGATTGTTACTAGCTGTATACTAAGATCTTAAATATATATTAGTCTGCTGCAGACAGCAAAGTTTTTTTCAATGATGTGCAAAATACATGTACAAGTATTAAGTTATAAATTGGTGACTGAATAAAGCACTATCCCACAATATAAATTAAATGCTGAGCACAAGGAAAACCAGGTCAGATCTGGTTTGCACAGCTGTATCTGCATGTGATAGAAGCCATTTTTTAAATGGCAGAACTGCTTTGAGTGAACTACATAATTCACACGCATTTTTACTGGAGATCTGCTTCAGTAAATACTTAAACTGAACAAATAGAAAGAAAAAAAGACTTTTTTCTAAGCATAAAACCTGGATACCAGTGAGTACTAGCAACGTAAGATTTTCCATATGACATTTTTGCTCACTTGCAATATTTAATTTTTGTCTGAAAGTTTTGATGCTTTCCAGTAACAACTGCATCTTATAAGTAAGGAAAGAGATATGAAAGATCCTGGGACCCAAGAAACACTAATTATACTTGCAGATCACTGCAATTTTGCTTTTGCTCATTCTGCAACTTCAGAAATTTTTCACACACTCTAAGAATAATCTAACTCTCCTTATAACAATATATAGATAGAAAATCTCTTTAATTGGCTTCAACATCTAAGAAACCACTGTTTTGTCACCCTCTTCCTTACACAGGCAGCTGCTCTCCAAGCATACACATTACAGCCTGCATCCCAGACTGCCAAAAGAGCAGCGCTTTTAGTAATGCTGCCCCGATCACTCCACACTGCATCTTGTTATGGGAGCAGCAGGCAAGGAAAGGACTACAGAAGGGCAATAAGCCAAAGTTATTTTAATCAAGCAAGAATTCATGTGACCAAAACAAAGTGAGTGACACCCCTTCATTGGTGTTAATGTAAAAATATTTAGTAGGACTATTATACAAAATCAGTGATACAATGACTTGATTTTCAACATGCAGATACACTCCTTTCTGCATCTTGGAGGTAAGGGAACTCAAAGGCCTTAAAAATTCTAACCAAAACCAGCCAGCAACTCACAGGTGACCTTCATGTCAGATTGTAGCACACATGCTCATGCAGCATACTTTCACACTTCTGACCTATTTTTCTCAACTTCACAGTTTAGCCCTGGTCTAACTTCTCATAGAACCATTATTTCAGTCCTAAACTCAATATATTTTAAAACAGGTTAAGACAGTGTAACCAACCTCTTTATCCCAACAACCTGTAAAGAAAAGTAGCCACCCTTCTGAAAAACCATCTCATCATACTGTTGATAAAAGGATAGGTGGAAGGGACCAACTTACTTTATCAATGTTGGAGTTATCCAGGGCAGCATCTATCTCATCTAAAACAAAAAAAGGTGCTGGCCGAAAACTGTGGAAGAGAAGATAGCATTTTGTATTTAGATGCAAAAATGTTAATAAACATTCTAATTACTTTAGAGATTCACTTATTGTAGCATCAAATTTTGAGAAGTAGTGACAAGTAAAGAATAAAGACTTTAGTAATGTTTGAGTACTCTACTAGCAGGTTTGTAAATGTAACACTGTCCATCTTCCAGCCACAGCCTTTGACAACACCATAGTGCTTCATTTACCTGTGTATAGCAAACACTAGAGCCAGAGCTGCCACAGACTTTTCACCTCCTGACAAACTGTCCATTGGCATAAAGCGTTTTCCCGGAGCCACACAGTTAAAGCCAATGCCTTCCAGGTAAGGCTCCTCAGGATTTTCAGGACTAAGGAATGCCTGGAAACACATGCATTTCATTATTAATGGTGACATTTATAAAATCTTAAAGGTGGGTATTTTTTAGTTTGGAATAGTGACTGAGCTACTGGTGAAACAGGTAAGTTAGCTTCCTTTGTAGGAAACACTTGTTTGTCTATACTGAAGAGCAGCACTATACAATTTCCCAGTGAATATGCCTTTGTTAACAAACCAAGAGCTAGGAGGCTAATTAACATCACCATTTTGGAACTAGCGCTACATATTTGTTATTTACAAACTTTCAACTCCTACATAAACTTGGTTTTCGTTTTCTTCAGGACTGAAACTGTCTTTGGAAACCAGAAGTGTTACAAAGTTATTCTAGATATCAAAGATCAAACAGGCCTTTTAAGCCAAGCACCTAAGAACATGACATACCTGAGCACTCCTGTTTCTGCAAAGTCTCTTGTAGATCTGGTCAATGGCTATGGAGGCATGCTCAAAGCAGCGGCTAAAAAGCTCATATCTCTTCTTTTTCACCCGTTCAAACTCCTGCTTGCATGTTCTGGCTTCCCTTCTGCTGGTCTCAAAAGCTGTAACAAAAAATTACTGAAATTACTCCACAATAAGCCTCTAAGCAAATACACAAAATAAATATATGTTGCATACCATAACAACCATCAAGGAAAATACTAATTGCAGAAAGAGATTGTAATGCACATACAAGAGGCATGTTATGCAGTTCCCTTCCAGATTTCAAATGCAGTCCTCAAAACTGAAAAGTTGGGATGTATTCAATCTGCTCTATGCCACATTCACCTGGAGCAATGAACAAAATTCTTCTCCTGATTTCTTCTATAATCTGGGTAGCCTTAAGCAGCACCAGAATTTACCTGGAACAGCTTAAGAACTCCTTGGTTTTAATATGTTAATGTCTGCAGCGCTCTTTGAGGATGCCAGTAATGTTGCAGTAATGCTCATGTCTGAATTCTGGACAACATACATACGTGTGTGTGTGTGTGAATTTTATTACCGAAGTCAATTTAACTTATTTTAGAAAATAAGNGTTCTGGACAACATACGTGCGCGCGCGTGCGCGCTACTTCAATTATTTAAGCAAAATGTAAAGAATTTTATTATCGAAGTCAATTTAACTTATTTTAGAAAATAAGTAAAAGTACTTTAATTATGTCATTTGGCCAACAAGTATCCTTCCAATCATTTAAACTGTATTTCAGTAAGTTACTGCAGAGTAATTGCTTACATAACATTAAACAGACAATTGAATATAAACACTTGAGCACAAAAAATACCTTAGTTTCTGAAAGAAGCAAAGCCAGCAGGACCAACCCCAGAAAGAAGAATTTCAGTTAGGGTGAAAACTCTCAGAGAAGATAGTAATGTGAAAGACTCAGTGTTACCATCTACTGATTCTTGGAACTTATCCCGAGCTAGCTGTAACTTCTCTACTGCTCTCAGGTTTGGAGCAGCCATTTTCATTGCAGTATTCTCTTTAGTTTTTATTTCCTGCTGCATCTGCTCCAAACGTTCCTCTATATCTTTATCAGACTCTAGTTCCTAAAGGAAAAAAATAAAGACATCCGAGCAATAAAATTTGCTTTCAAGCCAAGACATTTCAACATATATGGCAAGCACTCATCGTTTATGAAGTAGCACCCCACTCATCAAATAGCTTTAACTGGAAATACAACAAAACAAAAAGCTCCATTCAGTCTTAGTTCTCAGAAGAAATTTACTAGGTCCTAAGTATTCTTCTACAAGGTCTTTAAAAACAGACAACAAACTCCCTTCATCCTAGAAGTCAGGGTTAAAATACAACATAGAGGAGGATTAGCTGGCTTTCACTACTTGGATTTGCAAGGAAAACCTCTGAAGCCAGGTTCTCGGGGAATTTTTGAGACAAGTTCCAGTGATGCCGAATTCAGCCCTTGCTTGGTACTTAGCCTCCAACGTTTAGTTAGTTTCTTCATGATAAAAAAGGAAGAAAGAATTACAAAAAGTGCTGAGAAAACATGACCTCCTGGAATGTTAGAGAGGGAAGAGTGGCAAGGCTCATTCTCTGACAGTACTACAGAGAGGAAGTGGTACAACACTCCTGACAGTCAACCACTCGATTCTCAAGTTTTGAGTCATAACTTAAAGGAAGAAAATAAAGGAGAAAGGAAAAAAAATCAAACTTGTATTTACTGTTACTCCTTTCTGGTTTTATGGCTTAGGTAGGCTTTAAACTAAATTTAGTTACGTGGGAAACTGACCTATCCACAAATCCCATAATTAGTGCTATGTAGGATTGCAAAACCAAAACATATATATGTTTTGGTACACTTAAGCTTAATAGTGTCTTTAGTAAGTTTCATTTAAAGACTAGGGTGAAGAATAAATGATTTCCAACAACAAAATATTTTAAATAGAAGTAAAAACCTCAATCTCTAATAATTTCAAACAAAAAAAATTACCTTCATGTCTTCTGTTAGGCTGCTGTAGTCTATCTGAATTGCCTCTTCCCTTTCATAGATGCTTGATGTAGTCTCAGTGCCTTCTGTTTCAGTTCCTAGCTATAAATATGAAGGTTATTCTTCAAAACAGTATGACAGTTAACTTCTAAACTGTTAAAACAATAAACTAAAAGGATATCAAATGAGAAGACAGTGGTAACACAGTATTAGGTAAATTTATTCCATAGCTCCTTCCCTAGCCAAAATGGAGTTAAGTTAGTTAAGATCCCATGATACTAATTAAAAAATGGTTTTAAATGAAGATTAAAACATCTGCTAATTTCAGTTTGAAGCTAAGATGAAAGCAGCAGATAAATACAAATTTATTTGTAATACATTTAGAACATTGTGGATACTGTAAATGTCCTGATTGGAAAGAATTATGTTCCTGCAATTCAATGCTCTTTCAAGGAAAGGCTCTGAAATGTGTAAATCGAGGCCTTTGTTCCACTCAGTTGGCCTCCAGAAGAAATTAGTAGCTACAATTCTGTATGGCATCAGTAGAGTACCTTCTGGACATGGTAAGCCTCAATTTCAAACAGCTCCTTTCCCCTGAATGAAACACATGCTGCATATCATCATCAGTCCCTTTGCCACCAAGGTTCTTTCTCAGAATCCAATCATACATGTGTTCTCAGAGGTATTAATTACTCCTACTCCCCCCACCTACTTGGTTTCATCTCTTCCTTGAACAGTAGGAGCTGGGCTGCCTACATACTCTGATGAATAGCAGGTCTCGTTTCTCTTCAAAGACTGCTAACTCACTGCCTTTATGTTGTCTTCTGACCCACTCACTCATACCTATCCTCCAACAAAAGTACTTTAAGGATTGGGTTGAACAAGACTCCTTCTAAATCCATTGGCTTGGCACAAGTCCATCAAAATCACAGCTCTTTTGTAATAGTGGACAGAGTTTAATTTCCCCTCAAAAAAGGTATGCTGGAAAAAGAAGAAAGACTAAGAAAAATAATGAGGGTCAATCCTTTGATTGCAGAGTAATTCTGTTTTAGCCTATCCCTGATTTCTGTGAATATCTACACCCACTGAAGAGAAAAGGATGATTTTGGACAGCATTTCTATCATGGATTATTAGCCAAATATTATCATCATCCCTCTAGATACCATTATATGTGAATTGATCCCTGTGTGTTCCCTTGCACACATCTAGAATACTTCTTTCTACCCATTTTCTTTCACCACAGCCATTTTACATGTTTCACAGAAATACCTTTCAAGCACAAGCAAAAATACTTGCAAACAGTATTTCTGCCTACAAAAATAAACAAAAATCCTTCTCTTGAAGAGATGAAGCCTGATGGGATGAAAACAATGTACTTATTTTAACATTACTATGTAAGACAGAGTTCTGTAAAGAAAAAATAAGTTATCTTCAAATTCAAGATTGATGAATTGCTCCTGCATGACATCTATCTTCTATAAGCATTTTAAGTACCTCTACTTCACTGATGTCATCCAGTGATCCAGACAGGAGCTTTAATTTCAAGTCCTTCACCTTGCATTCAAGAAGCATATTATGGCGTCTTAATCTTTTCTCTTCCAGAGAGTTTTCTATAGCTGTAGCTTCCTTCTGTAATTTTGTGGCTTCTCTATATGCACAAAAGGCACAAAAGGCACAAAACACTTAAAAAGCAGAACCATCGCTGCCAGTACCACCCACAGCCACACAGCATGACAAACAGTTACCAAGCACAAAGAGGGCTTTTCCCTCTCTCTATAAGTCACATCAAACAAAGGAAAGTTGTACTTCTCCCACCCCTTTCATTCTCCCAAATTACTCAAAAGGGAGCTGGGAGCCACACACTGCTTTAACACACAACAAAACACTACTATTCTATGATTAACTCTTAACCCTATCACAAGGTAAATGCTAGTAGCATGGATGTAGTTTCAGTGTATTGCCAAGTTCACACTATACAGCATGTTCAAATATCCACCTTCCCTAACTACAACTAAACTGTTCTGTTCAGCTCTGCTGAGCACATATGGAGATCTGATCCTTACAAATTCTAATCAAGTATCTTTAACCATTACTTGAAATATACCTTGGTTCTTTGAACAAATTAATAACATTAGGTTGCTAAATAAGGTGGAGACCCAAATCATGTAGGTTGTTAAACCTACACACTACAAAATGAATTACCAGCTATACAGTCTGAGTTTATATAAAATTCCACAATTTTACCTAGCCATACGGTGCCAACATGTTGGGTTTTTTAAATATAAGGAAGATTCCTGATTAACTGACATTAAACACATCAATAATAAGCAAGCATAAGAAAACTGAAGTATAAACTGTCCCTAAAGCAGCTGATTTCAAAGAACAGTAAGGAAAAAACAGTGACCTAAAATTAGTGTTAGTTTACATTATCTAACACTTGAAAGGCCTGCAGAAAAGGAGAACACTGACATCAGAAAAAATAATTCTCATTAATTGAGCCCACTGTACCTCTCAAACAAAAATACTGAAGTACCAGCAAACTCAATATGCCCCAAGTCAAGCTGTAGGCTAATATGTATTTATCAAAAAAATCACACCACCACTCAACATTAGGTAGATAAAATCACACTGTTCTATATGGTTTATGGGATGGCTCTCATGAAATAATCTCATTTGTATTACTTTTGGGAACCACATACTGAATTAGAAACACTCTTTAACTGAGGCATACTGCAAATGATCATGTCACTAATGACTCTTTCACAAGAAAGCAGAACAAGAGAAATTCAAACATCTGATCATTCAAACTCTTCTAAATATTATCACACTAATTGTACTTCTGAGAAAATGATTAATAATTACCTATTAAGATTTAACAATGTCTTTCTGAGCTCTTCAACTTCATTTTGGGCTTTTACAACCTCAGATTTATGAGCATTTAATCTATTCTTAAGAAGCTGCTGCTCCTCCACAATTTCATTCACTTTTTTAAGAAGCTTCTCCTCATCCTGCATAGAAATATTTAGATTTTTAACCTTTCACCAAAAATCTTTGATATGGAACCTTTATCATACAGAAAGAAAGAGTTAAAAGTTTAAACCAGTGACAATATATTCAAATGTGTTACAGCATAAAATCTGAAAGGCACTGGGAAAACAGCCTGTCTTATACACAGGAAGATCCAGATGTTTTGTTTGCATAGGCACAGTCAGCTCCAGATTTATGACTCTACCAGACCAAACTATAAAGCAGGGATTTTAGGATGCCCAGGATCTGTACACTACTCCTTTTTCCTCAGTTAGTCCCTTAGCCTGCTAGAGGGGTTCAATCTGCTGTACAACTACAACATATTTGGCAATATCTAAGGCAACCTGAAATCCTTTAAAAAATTATTGTTCATTAAAGATAAATCCTGATGTAATCCACAGAGAACAAAGAATCTGTGTAGGAACCTTAGAAGAGTCTTCCTCTATATAACCTACTGCTAAATTGCTAGAATATACTAAACCTAACACTACATTCATGAAGAGGTATTTAAGAGGCTACTATTATGGCAAACTAATTAAGACTTACTGCTGTTGCAGTACTCAAAGTACCTTCAGAATTTAATATAAACAGTGCTTCCCAAGGACAGAAATATCTGAATTTGCTCAAAGTCATATTTCAGAAGAATTATACAGACAGGCACTAAGTCAGATATTTTTGTGCATGACTAAGGGCCAATTGTTTTTCCTTATTATCAAAAATGCTGGCCTTCTAATGCTAAACCACAGAGTTCAGATGATGCAGGTGGCAGGGGAGTTGCCCAGTTTGGGGCAGTTTTACATTTCACTTTTATTTTTTATTCAAAGCACTATTACAAATTTTTTCTCCTTCACTTTTCAGTGTATCACAAGCCTAGCTTATTTAACAAGCAGCATTAACAGAACAAAAAAAATTACTTATGAATTAAGAACACGATGAAGGAGGAACTCATACTTATTACGTCAATTAAACATCTAAATTAGTTTTTATAGAATTATTTTAAGCCTATCAGTGGCTGTAAATTAACTCTAAGATGCAAAGCACCAGAGTTTTTCACTATTACTTGTAAAATCTTCCAAAGAATCCCAGCCACACATTACTAGTTTTATCTGTACTCACATGCTAATTTTTTTGTCTAAACTAAACAGGATATAACACTGAACTTAAAGTAGTCCCAAATTAAGTTTGTATTAATTGTTAAAAATAAGCTTACTAGATGACTTACTCAACAGCATCAACTATGTTTATTCAAGATAGTAATTCAATGTATTCTTGCCTCTCAGTCCCAGATATATGTGTATATATATATTTTAGAGTTACCTTCCGTAGCTTGCTAATCTCAGCTTCATCGTTATGAATGGTCTCCCTCAACTTGCTCACTATGTTTGTTGATTTCTGGAGATGCTCACGATTATATTCCAGCTGAATGTTTAGTCGTGTCTTCTGATTTTCAAACTCCAGCCTAGTCAAAGTACAGCAGGAGCAGAGAAGTGATCATCCCCCTGTCCTCAGCACTGGGGAGGCCACACCTAGAGTACTGTGTTCAGTTTTGGGCCCATCAGTCCAAGAAGGACACTGAGGCATTAGAGTGTGTCCAGAGAAGGGCAAGGAGGCTAGTGAGGGGTTTGGAGCACAAGTGTGATGAGGAGCAGCTGAGGGAACTGGGGTTTATTAGACTGGAGAAGAAGAGACTCAGGGGAGACCTTATTGCTCTCTACAACTCCCTAAAAGTAGGTTGTAGTTGGATGGGGGTAGGTGTCTTCTTTAGAGTCAACAGGGAGAAGACAAGAGGAAATGGCTTCAAGTTGAAGCAGGGGAGGTTTAGATTAGATATAAGATTGGACTTGATAATCTTAGAGGTCACTTCCAGATATAGATTTGTGCTCCTGTGACATGTGCCTGTTTGAGGGGAATAGCAGTTGAGGTTGCCTGTGAGAAAATGAAGATCCTCTTTTCCTTGATACTATGTTTCTATACCAAATCACTGCATCTTACATCCAGTTCTGCTTTAAGATTTCTGAAGCATGCATGAGTCTTCATGCCACCCTCAATTTGTGACAGAGCCATTTTCAATGTGGATTTTAGACAACTAGTTGTTTTATTTTCCGGCAATAGTGCTACCAAAACAGTAAATTTTACCTTTCAAGTTTGTTGCAAAAAATATGACTACAATATGTCTATATATAATATATGCCTGTAATACTATAAGATATAACTGTCTAATAAACCCAAACCACTGCAGTGCTACTGCTATCTAATCCTTGCCATGATAATACAACCTTTTACTGAGTTCTAGGTTTTTGTAGTACTTCCTGTGATGGAGTTACTCATCTACCAGTGTCCCAAATCTAATACAAACCACTTCTTTACATTTCAGTTACAAATATCACCTTCTTTTATCAATCTCCTCTTGCTGTCTCACATATTCTTGCTCATACACACGAATATTTTCTATACCAATTTCTTCACAGAATTCCTGGAAAACAGCATCTTCAACCTTTGAATAAGGAGAAACAGAGCAAAAAATGTTCATGCTATTTTGCAACTCACAGAAGTAAAACATTTAGACAATCACTTCATGCTACAAGCTGGATTTTGAAGGTACTTTAAGAATTAGCAAACTGAACTACTGAGAAATAATCTGTATTTGAAATTTTCAAATAACTCTTTCAGTACAAATGCAGGGTATCAGGCATCTACAAAAGGTTAACTGTGATCTAAGTTCTCTTGACAGCACCTGGTTATTCAAAAGATACTTAAAGTCATCACAGTGTAACCAATTTCCTGGGTTTTGTTTGGTGTTCTCAGTCAACTGAAGAGGAGAAAGCTGAATGGCATACAGCATGCTAATCAGATACACCAGGTTTCTTCATGCAGTTCTTCATTTTAAGAAAGGTGGAGAATATTGAAAGATTGCTGGAGTAACTTATAACCCTTGTCAACAAAGTACTTTACAAAGTTAAAAGTTGCCCAGCTTCTGAAAGTTAGCAGGAATAGAAAGAAGCTTCTGTAGTATAACAGCATAAGCTGTCACAACGATGATAGAAGACATTACCTCATTAATCTTTTTCTGAAATTCTTCTATTTTTTCTTTTCTTTGTGCTACTCCTTCACTCAGCATATCATGTTGAGACTCAATATTTACTAGTTCACTCTCTAGTTTTGATTTTTCCTAAACAGAAAGGAAAAAGGTGGTAATTTTTCTTAACAGGATGGTCAACACTCCAGAAATTGAGACAGTTCTGTTCCACATTAACTGTAACTTTTCTGATTGAAAACATTAAATATTTTCTTCTCAAGTGCCACTTACCCACTATTACTGAAACAGAAAAAGTAGGCAAGGAGGTAGTAGTTACTTCACCAGTAATCACAGCTTAGGTAAAAAAATACAACTATTAAACATGAAACTGCTAAAGGCTTAGTAGTATACCATGTAGAGATTAGCAAGATGTTTCTTTTTCAGAAGGTCTAAGTCATTCTGTGAATACTTCAGTCGTGTCTGGATTCCTTGGCACTGTGCACGCAGCTGTTTCAAGTCAGTCTCCTTACGTTTAATCTTCATTAAGACCTAGAAAGATATTACAATGAGAGAAAAAGCACTTTAAGCAAAAGGTGACTTACTTAGAAATCACTTCTTTTTCAGATTTCCAAACTACATAAAGATTTCAAAGTAAATGCTGATAGCATTGGTCATATTCAATAGTAATTTTGTAGCAGATTTCTTTCTCAAAAGAAAGCATATGCTTGCAAATTCCTAAATTCCTACTCTATCCTTCTTCCACAACAACTTGAGGTATGACAAATCATTTTACACTGACAGTTTTTGGTCCATGCAAATATTTTATGTTGACAGAATGTATCATCTTTTTCACTAAGAGTCTTCAGGTACTTTACAGCTCTTCTTCCTTGAAGGAACGTGTATCAGCATTGTCCTGATTCTCCACCTCTGTGATATGTGAATCAACCCACCAGCTAAGGGCAGAGACTCACAGTTGGTTATTATTAACTAGAAGAGGATAAAATAGCTACTAAGTCCTGTCTGCATCTTCTAGAAGTTCTGAAAACCACGTTTTTAGAAAATTATCTTCCCATAGCAGAAAAAACTAGAGACAACTTTTACTCCTTTAGGTCTTTTGCAATTAAGTGCTTTTAAGGAGACCTACCTTTAACTCATTAATCAAGCTATCTCTTCTTTCTTTCATTTTATTCATTTCTTTATCATCCCAATATCTAGCTTTAGCTCTTAAATCACTTGATCCTCCAGAAATCACTCCAGATTTCAAAAATAAAGTTCCATCAAGAGACACTGTCTGGAAAAAAAAAATTAAACCCAAACAAATCTGAACACAAAGCAGCCAAAATACTCCATGAACTAGTGCACCAAGATCTGGCAGTTAAACAAGCAACAACCACACTTGAGTTGGGCTCCATTTCTTATTTTACTGTTCAAACCTGCTAACATGATACATGAAGCCTTAAAAAGAACAAAACAAAAAATCCCACAAAATAAACCAACGGAATTTGTGGTTTCTTGGCACTAGTCACATTTTGGTATTACTATAACTGATCAGAAAAGGAAATGAACTCATATAATTTCCTTGTATTTAGGATATTAATGAGACATTTGTGTATGCACTAGCAGTGTGGAACATTATGCCTGGCTCAGTAAATCAGATAACGGAGTGAAGGAAAAGAACTTGCTTGTAAATGGAAAATGGAAATTGTAGTAAAGAACCTGGATGTTTTCATGACCGAACTGGATTCCAAGTAAACATTATTATTTCCCCAGCACCCTCAATTAAAATCGATTTTAATCAAGATATTTCAAAATTTACTAAGTGCATATAAGAGTTCTTCAGACTGTGACAGCAAGAGAGATATGGATAAGAAAAAATACGCTGCAGGAAGAGACAGAGAAGCTTCCAGTCAACAACTAACAGATTCTGTCAGATACTTTAAAAGAATTTTTGAAAAAAACACAGTAATACAGAAATTGTGGCAATGATCAATCCATTTGCCTTCAAAATCTGAAGGGATTTAATTTTTCCCCTGAGGTTACAGATACACATCTCAATGTCTTACTCAGAATCTCTAGCATGCACTTTTAAAAGTATGACAGTGACAACAGCAAAGTCAGCTAACCATCTTTCTTGGGGAGGAAGAATCTAACCAACAGTAAGACCTTTGAACGACAATAACATCTTAAGTAAATAGAACTGTTAATTGAAAAGTGCTCCTAAGAGAGGCAATATTCCACTTTCAAACTGAAAAGTAGTATCTGCTTACTTCAGTAGTGTGAAAAGAATAAAAACTGCTTTTCTTGTACTGTATAGTCCAAATAATTAAGTCTATTTTGCCATATATTGAAATAACATCTTCACAGATAAAAAGTAATTAGTTCTTTGCTGTACATGCTCCCTAAAGATCTTTTGTTCCGTTTTTGTAATTATAGGTATGGCTGATTAAATGCACATTCTGAACATTACATCCTGTGAATCCATGCAAGAACACTTTTTCTGCTTGTTGACTGGTCTCCTTTCACATATATGCATTTTTAACCTTATCAATTTTAAGCAAATAAAAACAGGAAGACAGCTGGTATGAAGTTTATGCAATAGATCATTCAAAGTATTATCTCATGAATCATACAACTGAGATAATTTCTAGTAGATCAAATCACAGCCTATTACGGTCTACTTTCCTACCCTTCTCTTGACATATGACTTCCCTTTTCAGGAAAACAGCAGAAGTAAGGATAACACCCAGCCCCACAAAGGTCTTGATTTAGTTTCCTGGGGTTTGCCACATGCTGTCATCTACTTGAATGTTTCTATCTGCAGCTCAGTCACATGATGTTTCAAACATGCAAAACTAATACTGAGAATCTATATACTTTCAGACACGGGCATTTATGTCCAGGTGGAATGCCACATTTCTGTGAAAACAAATATTGAAAGCCCAACTGAATCTGTAACAATAGCAATCTTGCCAATTAAAACTACCAATGTAGAAATCTCCTTTTGAAAACTAAACTGTTAAAACTGTAATCACTTTGTTGATCAGATAAATCCATGAAAACACACAGGTCACTAATACAGCAGAATCACACTGCTGTATGGCTATTTCAGTTTTTGGAATATTCACCAGCCCTTACAGGAATGTTTTAACAGAAGAATAAAAGCTTTAAAATAGACTTCAGAACTAAGCATTCAGAATCAGTATGCCATTTTTTGTCTATGAAACCTAAACCAACACTAAGATTTCCTCCAGTTCTGCCTGAGTAGATCTGTCCTGCAGTGGACCAGAAAGATCAAATGTGTAATGATCCTTCCATCCTGAGACTTTAATGCAGATTGTGTTCAGTCATTTGGAATTGGTACACCAGACTAAGGAGCAGCTCAGAAGCAACTCTTTTGCCTGATGTGCTGGTGTTGGAACAATTATCACAAGAACAAGCGTAACTGAAGCATGTAGCATTAAGACTTTCTGTAACAGGATCATTTATGTAGCTAATTTGACCTATTCAGTCTGTTAGAAGCATCACATCTGTAAGTACTGTTAAATTTGCAGCTCCTGAAGGCAAATGAGAGAATATCCTAAACACCAGCTCTCCCTTAAGTCAGCAAGGTATCACCAGTCTGCTGACAACTCAGATTTAATACACTAACCACTATATTAATAAAGAATACTTTAAGTAAAATAGAGTAACTGATAAGCAAAGATAGACCATTTGGTAACATAAATATCTCATGCACCTAAGCAAAATTGTCCTTTGGAAGACGTATTCTTTCTGGAATAGAGTCTCACAGCAAACCTTCCTGTTCATTTGTTCAAAATAAGTTAGTGAAAAATAAGTTTCTGTACACAAGAAAACAAAACCAAATATGAAAAAGTTAAATCAAATACCACAAAAACTACACAAGATACTGAAATTATTGTTTGATGCAAGTAGTAATCTGTCTATTTCTGGAAACTGTGAAAAATGATGACAGTATATGCTACTATTCCTTCAGTAAGACTATTCCACCAAGTCCATTCAAGCAAAGATAAAGTTTAAAAGAACATGTAAGACAGTCCAATTTATCCTAGCCGCTTACTCTAAGGCAGAACCCCTAAATGCTAAGGCATTTAAATGAGACCATTCACTTACCACAGTATTTGGGTACAGTCTTTTGAGACTCTCTAGGATCTCTGCTCTCATCTGCTGACGCCTGCTTTCATGGTAATCAATTCTGGCATTCTGCAGTTCACCAGCTAGTTTGTTCAGTTCTTCATTCACTTCAGTCATTCGTACTGTTGAGTCTTCAATTTCCTTGGCTAGTGCTTCCTCTTGCTGTTTTTTCTCTGTTAATGAGTCACTTTGAACAGAAACAAAAATTGGAAGGCAATTTACTATTGCAGTTATACAAGCTTTTAGCTTATAAAATCAAAGTCATTCTGTGGTCAAAAACTATGCAAGTCATTAAAGCTCTAGAAGAAGTTAGTTCCTATACAAATTGTATTTTAAAGTATAAGCTATTTTTAAGGTTTCATAATTGAGTTCAGGTGAGAGTTTTTGCCAGCGTAACATGCAACCATATTGTTTTAGCTTCCATCAATAGAAGTTCTGATACTGTCAAACAAAGGAGGACTGAGAATTCTCATGCAAAATTACTCACTTTACACACTCACCGAAATCACTAAGACTCTAGTACACTCTACTAGAACTACTTAATTAAAATAATTTTGCATCACACTGAACACAGTGGGTCTGCTGCTCCCTGTCCATAGCAAAACTTTGTTTGGTGAAAGACAGCAATAAGACAAAGCACACATTATAGATGCACAGGAAAAAAAATGGTTGAGAAAAAAAAAAAAATATATATCTGGAGATCACCTACTCTGACCTCCTGCACAAAACACAGACTAATGTCAAAGTTAGTTTTGGCTTAAGTTAGATAGCTAAGGATTTATGTACCTTAATTCTCCAAGAGTACAAATAAGGTAGAAGACAAGAGCCAGGAAGTAATACACATTAATACACAATATAAATACTGATGCTTTCTAGAGCTGCACAGCTACAGAACTGTCCTGTTCTCTTGCTCAGAATTTGAACACTAATTGCCCCACACCCTACCTATAGTGACATCATATGCGCCTGCAAGAAATTAAAGGCAATTCTAAAACTGGTTTCAAACAAAATATGAATGTGTCATGAGGCATCATCACACTTCCTACTTGGACAGCTGAAGAAACTGAAATATTAATCAGAATTACTATGAAGTCTTATATAAAATTTTGAAGAGTAGAAAAGAATTAGAAACTTGCTACAATAATCTGAAAATATGCAATACAGAATAAATCCAATGAGCTTTTAATTTTTTAAACATACGTGCAGATCTTGACATATTCTTCCAACTTCTCTATCCGTTTTTCATGCTCTTCTATTTGTTCCAAAATCTGTTTTATGTTTTCCTATTCAATCACAAATACAATGTGAAAAAACAAACCAGGAGGAAAATGACAGGTTGTTAGCAAGATATCAAGCTCCTAATTCAGAACAAGTACTGAGACAGATCTTTTCTTCTTTGTTGGTATTTCATGCTGAAATAATAGCATTTATCAGTTCTCTCAGCCAGCTCAGTGGCTCACAATTATCTTTCTTGTATCAGGGAACNGTAATAGCACTTACCAGTTCTTTCAGCCAGCTCAGTGGCTCATGCTGAAGTAATAGCATTTATCAGTTCTCTCGGCCAGCTCAGGGGCTCACAATTATCTTTCTTGTATCAGGGAACCCACAACTGCACAGAGCATGCTAGATGTAGTCATATGCGTGTTGCCTCTCAACTTCTTAACAAAATGCATGGTTAGCATAGTATGGGGGAAAAAAAAATAAAGGACAAAAATCCCGCCAACATTAATAGGGCAAGGCTTCCAGTAAAAGACAGATTGTCAGCTGAGCTTCTGTCCTTTCTACTTTTATCAGAAGCATCATGTGAAACTGAAAGATGAGGCAGGAGACTGACATTCTCTTTTAGAAAAACTAAGTGAAAAAATATAGGTATTTTATTTGTTTGAATCTCCCATGATAAAAGAAATCATTAACAATGATCTAATGCTCTGCATTCACACAAAACACCCTGCCTCTGAATTGCAATAAAGAAGTGGACACCAAGGAGATTAATCCAACTACACCACACTCAGACACACAAATCATCTTAGAAACATCTCAGCAAAAAGGCAGTTATGATCAAAACAGATCTCTCTAAAGGTTTTGAATACCACACAGGCATGCAACAGTGATAGGACATCTTGGAAAGAAAATTACGCTTACAAAATCAGAAACTGGTTACTGTAAAATATTCCACCCAAAGCTTTCAAACCCAAGTCCTCAGTGTGGGCCCATGCAACCATTCTCTGAACAAATTTAGAAAACATTTTGCTAAACCTGTTCCAGTATGAAAACTGAACAAAACTTGAAGTCCATCTCCTTTGCTGAGGATTTGTTCATTACCAAGAATTTAACAAGTTTACATAGACATTTATACTAGAGGGAGGGGTAGAGAAACATCTTTCTCCTTAAAACAATTCTAGCTTGATACAAATACCTCAACTTCTTTTTTCTTCCTCCGATTAAGTTTCAGCCTTTCTTGATCTGCTTTATCCTCCCAACGAAGTTTCTCTAGCTGCTGGATTAGTATAGCTACTCTCTTTCTTGCTGTTTCCTTTAGCTCTTTATAGCGTTCCAACTGCAGAAATAAAAACAACAATTCACTCCACTGAAAGTGTTGTAACAGCCTCAAAAAGTAATTTGCCTGTTTTATCATAACTAAGATTATGAAAACCACTTAATTCTCCAGAAGACATTTCTAGCTACTAATTGCATTATAAGCAGTTATATTTTATTAGAGAGAGATTCAACCCAAAGCCTACAATTAATAGTTCTTGCCTACAGTCTTATTTTAGATTTCTAATGACTTAATTTTTAACTGTATAAAGTTTGCAGTACTTCACAGTCAAGGTTAACACTAAGCTTTTGCGGAGTCCCAAATTATTGCCAAGTTTTTATATTTATAAATACAGCATTCTTATATTATCAAATAATTTTTCAAAGGTAAACATAAACATTAGAAGCACTCCTGCAAAGTTACAACTACTTTGCCTCTGAAGTGCACAGTAGGAAGACTCACAAACTAAAAGAACAAGCCTGCAGGTTCTCCAATAATTGATCAGAAACTATTTTAAGAAAGAGACAATGGTGCAAAAAGGGTACTTTTAAAAATGTTTCTGGCCATATGATTGCAAAGACAGCTTCTTCAAATGTGAATCTGCTATGAAAAGATGCAGTCCTTTCCTTCTGAAGTAACTTAAAAATAGCTCACAAGGGAGCTAACCTGGTTTAGGTTCTGATCCCCAGTAAACGGTATGTATAAAACAAAGTGCTGTCTGCATTTTTGTTGTTGCCTTGTTCTCTTCCCGATTGAGGAGATCTTTCTGTTCCTCAGCTGACAAGCCATCTCTCAAAACTACCCTCTCACCCTGAGACCCTACTGGATGTCTTCTGTCCTCTCACAGTGTACCATGTGGAATTTCATGAAGAAGGGGAAAACACAAGAGAGCAACCTAACCATGGATTAATACATGTAGCTATAATCCTAACTTACAGATGACAGTCCCTGTGTACAACCCTTCTGAAGCTTCCATCAAACTTTTCTCAACTTCTTATTCACTGAAAATTCACTGCTTCATCTAGTAAGCTAGCCTCTCACATTGCTTAGATGATGTACCTCATACCCTAGGAGAGTTGCTCACTGTTTCCAGTCTCATAATGGTGAATTTCTACATCTCTATGCAACATAGATTTACTTCCTAGAAGTGTTTCACATTTGGAGCTTTTGTGAGATCTGACTTGCCAGCCCAGAAAGCAGACAGCCCACTCCCCCAAGAGACTGTGTCATCATTTCTTTTCATCCATCTAAACAAAAGTTACAATATTATTTTTGTTTGAGTTCAACAGCAAAAAGATCATTACAAATTACAGGTTACTGGTGAAAAAATGGTTTCTCTGTCCTCAGTAGGGATTTTTGGACTTCACCAGTAAACAGTACCGTTTGGCCTCCCAATTCACCTGACTTTCTTCCAGCTCAACATCTGCTGCTCTCTGCAATATCTCTTCAGCTTTCTTCTCAAATGCTCTCCACGCCTTCTCAATATCATTCAATTCTATCTCTAGTTCTTCTATGTTCTGCTTTTCCTTATCACAAGATTTCTGCTTGTCCTTCAGAGATTTTTTAGACATTTCTACTTTCTTGATTTGATAGGAAGTGTTTTCCTTTGCCTTTATATAGAGTGGTCTCTGCTGAATCAGTGATGCTTCCAGGGTTCTAAAAGACAAAAAACAAAACAAAAGAACAACCCAACCAACAGCCACAAAACACATCCAAATAAAAAATACCAAAAAGAAAGAACAACTCCCTCCCAGTCATATATGCAAAGAATCAGTTGTAAACTGCAAGGTTACATACCTGCAGTTGATTTGTATTTTTAATATCCACTGAAAATATCAATTCATAAAGTGAAGCACAACCTTCTAAAAAAGTGGTGCTTAAGATGAAATAAATATCTAGATACTACATACAAGTAAACTACTACAAACTGACTTTGAGATGTCACCCAACAGCTTTAAGAGGACATATAGACCTGCCAAGTAATTCCCAGCACAGACTATGTTTTTAACTCAACTATCAGAGAATTTTATTGGAATACCTACTTCATTTCTCTTTCTATTTGCTGTTGGTCTCTGTTTAGTAAACCAAGCACTTTTTTCTTGGCTCTAAATGCATCTTCAGCTGTAGAAAGAGACTTCTTCTTGATACTAGCCTCCATATTCTTTTCATCCAAACTGTTTTTCAGAAAGTCAATGTCTTTTTCATTGTGATAAAGCCGGAAAAGCTGCAGTTGTATCCTTTCTTCGTACAGATCCTGGAGAAGCATCTGGTAATGCTCTGCCTACCAACATTAAATTTTATTTATGGTTTATAAAAAGGATTTTTCATCATTAGCAGTCTAATTTCATGTCCAAAGTGATGTAATATCATGTACCAGTTGCTGTAATTCCAGTAACACACACTAATCATGAAACTCAAATATGTAAGTCAACACTTAGACATACTGGCAAACCTACTTCCATTCATTTAGATTTTATTATATATATATTCCTCTAGTCTTTCAAATTATACTACATCATTATATGGTATGCCATACTGAAAAATAATATTAGATGAAAAACAAGTTTTTTTTAATACAAAAATCTGTGTTTAAATTCATAAAAGATACAAAATCTGAAATCTCAACAGGCAAAAAAGGAGTAGCTTTGACTTACCTCCTCCTTCTCTATCCTTGCTTGTTTGCGCTCTGCTGCAACACTTTTTTTCTTGTTATAATTGAACTGTGCATCCTCTTCTGCTTGCTGCATTTTCTTCTTTTTTTGTTCATATTCTTCAGCATATTCCCATGAATTACTGATTCGTTCAAAAAGTTGAGTTCTCTCCTTTGGCTTTTTCATTGCAATTGATTCTACTGTTCCCTAAAACACAATTGCCAAGAACCCAAACTGCAGCGCTGTAGATCATTATGTTGTCTAATCAATTTCTTTAAGTGCACAGAGCACAGCTTTATCTTTGGGTATTTATGGCTAACAGAATTGGATGGAAATACTTTGAGATTCACACTCGAGGAAACTTGAATACTGAAAAGAGTACCACCTAGCCACCTCATCTAATTAAATGACATCACTAGAAGTTTTAGAACGTCTATAAAAAACACCTTCAAACAAAAACAACCAGCACAAATCAGTGAGCAGTATCACAATGACAATATTAAATCTTCTTAACCTCCTTCAAGGAATGAAAACTCATTTTTGATGAAAAACAAACTTAACACCCCTCCCAGTATTTCACAAGAGCAAAACAGTTGAAATTAATGCACTAGAAGATTAAGTAACTGCCAAAGTTAGTGAGTGCACAGCTTTTGTCTCAGTGTTAGCTGCTCAACTCTTCACTGACACGAAGGAGTTACTATTTCCAGTAAATGGTAGGAAAAAAGCTTTGTGATTTTTAATATATTTGTATAGTAGGCAAATGCCCTCATCACAGCAAAACATCAGTTCTTGCTTGAGAATTTTTCCTCTGCAACTGCAAAGAAAATAACTCTGTGAAAAATATTCTAAATAAGCACATGGCATTTCTGACCAATACTGTTAAATACTTGTAAACTAATACCCAGAAGGATTTTCAACTACTCAATTTAAAAAAAAAAAATAAAAAATCCTATAGATTTTCATACACCTTTACTAACAGGAGTGTTTTAAGACAAAACTATCTTTTCCCATTCATTACACTCCTAGAACTTAATACAGAAAACATTTATAAATAAAGACCCACATTTTCTTATATTCTCTCAATAACACAACTACTCAATTGCTTCCAGATTAGCTTTTTCTTACTAGTGCACTCACGTTCACAGAAACTACCTTATTTCCATTTTGCAGTCTTACAATTCTTGGCTGAGGTCAGGAAGAAAACGCATTGACTTAAAATTAGCTAAGGGTGCACTCTTTCCTGTCAGATAGATAACTGTGCACTCCTGCAAAATAGTCTCAGGAGATTTTCTTTTCTTTATGAAGTACCTTAAATGCTCACCTGAAAAATAAGACAATTTCTGGCTTTGACAATTATGCCAATTTTTTCAAGCTCAGATATGTATGTAGATCGGCTGACAGGTTTATCATTGAAAAGAAATTCAGAACAATTCCCTAAAGGAGGAAAGAAAATGAAATTACTATATAATAGCTACAACACAAAATCTATAGGACAAAACCTGAACTAGTGGAACAATTTAACTGAGCAATTTCCTCAAAGAATAAAATAGATTCCAGTTACTCTCTCTATCATTTCACTTCTCTGCAGGAAAATACTGGTGGCATACTTCCAAAAGGCACTGAGAGATGCTGAAGTGCTTGTGCCCATAAGCAAGGTGTCAAACCCCATTTTCTAGAGCCTATACCATCTACATATTCCAAGGGAATATCTACACATCAAACTACAAAGCCAAGAACATATATTCATCAGCTGCTTAAATGTTTAACTTTGCCCCAGTATCTTTTTTCAATTACAAGTGGCTACTGAAGGGCCATAAGAAGTTAAGAAGTACTGCAGTAATCATGGGCTCAATCCACCCAAATAAGAAAAAAATACCAGGCATCTGAAATTCAAAGTTGAATATTTTTGGCCTCCACTTTCTACACATCAGACCAAAAAAAAAAAAAAAAGTATGTGCAACAGAATGTGCTACCTACCACGGATAACTCTTGAAAATATTTTTTCTTCCCCATCATCTTCACAATATACTAACTTCACACTAGCTGTAGTAGAAACTGGATTTCCAACATGTGCTCCATGAATAAGTTCCCGAATACTTTTAACTCGCAAATCAGATATCTTCTCACACATGGCAAAACTAACAGCATCCATGATGTTAGATTTTCCTTAACAAAACAATTAAAAAAATAACTGCTTTGACATTGGAGAAATGAAAGGAGGCATTTGGTTAACAATTAATTAAAAAAAAAATTATTTTACATAAATAGAAATGTCTTTATTAATTCTATTTCTAAATCTATATTTCATTACAGAAAAAAAACCATTGCACATAATAAAGAATCACACTCTAAGATGTTACACACTGGCAGCAGATAATAAGCCTGTCTGTTATAAAGATCATCACAAAAGTGATTTGTTATTTCTTCAGGCTTGTTTAATTTTTCTTACAAAGGCCTCTCTAGAGGTCATCACTTAAGTTGAGTGAGAAACATCATAATCCTTACATGGTAGTTTCCTTTACATTGTGCAGTCAGTGAGGTTTGCTGCATAAACTCTCTATTCCATAGCCAGAACTCTGCCACCAGAACTCCAGCATTCTAAAGAACACAAGTACTTTTCCTGGCCCATTCACCACAGCAACAAAGTTCTATGAATATACTCCTTAGAGAAAAATTATCTTAATTGAACCCTTTTTTTTTGTTGTTTTTCCCATTTAGTCTTGAGCATTTCTGTTGACAGCTTTTAATTATCTGCATTCGACCTTGCTATTTTGACTTATTCTGCGAAATATCATAGAAGGATAAATACTATGGGAGGAACAGATCAAAAACTCAAGACAGAGATTACCCAATATTCAGAATTTTCCTCCCTGAATTAATCTATAAAATGCATTCAGATTTAACTGAAAGAGTAGCTGGAAAACTGAGACCTTCCAATGCAGAACAGTGGAGATAGGATGATAAATAATATAATAATGTTAAATAAGAGTTACTTAAATTCATAGATCTCACTTCAATTATATAAATGAAGAAACAACAGGGTCTAAAAATCTAAATCCTAAACTAAATCATTCACAGACTGGGGAAAGTAAGACCAAATGCTAAGTCCATCCTTGTGACTCTTTGTTCGGATAAATCTCACCTCCTATTGCACCGTTCTCTGCAAACAGATAAAATCCCATTTAATGCATGGAGCTTTCAGAAGAACTGAATCAAATTTTTAAGAAGTTCCACCACCCCAAGGATAACAATATGGAGTCACATGTACAAACCAAGGCTCCTGTAGGTTAAACTATGAAGTAGCTACCATCCTGCAGAGGCATTTTACTCATGGCAAACACCACACACTCAAATCAAGAAGGAGCTTTATACTGCTACAGTTTACAACCCACAGTACTGAAGTAAAACCATCTTTATGTGACAGTAATCTGAACTACAGCCTGGAGTGGTAAAGGCAAGGGTATGCCGTTTGCAAACTACGGCTTGAAAAGTTTATTGAACACAACTAGAAATGGAACCATTTCAACCACCTTACCTCTGTACCTCCATGCTGAAAAAAACCTCTACTTTCAGTTAAAGAAAGCAATGGCAGATCAGAAGCCTCCAGAACTTTGCTTGTGCTGCCACCCCCTCAGGTGCATATGAAGGAATTTTAAGCCTTTACTTCCCCTCCACCAAGCTCTGCAACTCTACTCCTCAACAAGCAAGCTATTGCTGTCCTTACTCACCCCGTGCAGCTTTGCTGGCCCTACTTATGGGCCTTCATCTGCACTGCTACTACTTCCTCCCCATCAGGTCTGTAGCATTCACAGAAAAGAGCTGGCCCAACCCTTAAACCTCGATCCTGACAACTAAGCAGAGAAACAAAGCCACCTGCTGCCCACCGCCCACCCCAGCTGGTTACCTGATCCATTGGGACCAATGATACAATTGAACTTCATGAAGGGGCCTATAACCTGCTCTCCCCGCCACGACTTGAAGTCCTTCATCACCAGCAGCTTCAGGTAACCCATCCCTGCAGCAGCAGGCAAGGAGGAGCCGGGGCAGTTAGTTTGTGAACTTCCCAGTTCCTCCACAAGGCTTAAAATAATCGAATATATTTATTAGGGTGCCTTCTTCCGGGGGGCAAGAAAACACCCCTCCGGTATGCTCAGCCCTCTCCCCTCAGCACGTGACGGGCAGCGCGCCCTCGGCAGCTTCCCGCCTCTTGCTCGCACCCACGCGGCCCCGACACGGCGGCGCGCGCGAGCAGCAGGGACGGGAGACGCGGCAAAGAGGTAGAGGAGGCGGGGCTCCCGTTCCCAGGGCGACCCCGTCTGTTGTGGTCCTGGCGGGCACCCGTTCCCGGCAGCGCTTCGCTCCTGGCCGTCGTCAGCGCAGCTCTGGCGGCCGGTTCCCTCGTCGGCGCCATGAGCAGGCTGGGGCTACAGCGAGAGCTGCAGGAGGCTGCTGCCCTGGAGCGGCGACGGCAGCGGGAGCTGCAGCGGCAGAGCCGCATCTTCAACGCGCGAGTCCGGACCATAGGGGTGAGGGCGCGGCCCAAGCCCCCGCCCGGGCCGCGGCGCAGCAGGGAGGGATGGCACCTGCCAACTCCTGCGCCGACGTGTTCTGAGGAGACGGGTCTAAAGCGGGGGAGACCTGTAGGGCAGGCCAAAGGAAGGGGCATGCATGCCGGCCTGGGCGGGCGAGGGTGGGCAGCCTCGCGCCGAGGGACGTGCCCGGCCCAGGGCCTGCCGGATGCGAGGGCCGAGGGCCTCTTCAGCGCCTCCTGAGGGTCTGTGAGCAGAGAAATGGGGGAAAATGACCCGTGGCTTTTCTGAGAGGGTGATGGGCTATTAAAAAGTTACTAGTGAAAGCAAGTTGATACTCTCTTGGCATCGTCAACAGTTATTTTGGCCGCCGTGGCTGTTCTGCTTGTCTGCCTGAGGAGTACTTGTGTCTGACTGCTGTAAGGTTCAAGGGCAAGGTTTCATTTTTCTTTATTGCAAAGTCAGCTCATGCAGTGTGGCATAAACAGATGTTTTTTCCCCTCTCTGCACCGTCGATGCTTCCCTCCCCTGCTTGATTCCCACTAGAAGGTAGAATTGGTGCTCTGAGAGATTTATTGCTGAAAGGGATCCTGCACCTGGTTCTTGTTTTGCATCAGGCAAAGTAAGACATATCCATCAGGCCAGGGAATTAATATATATGGAATTATAATATATATATGGAATAAATTGATAATGTCTTAGTTTTTTTCTTGGAGCAGATGTCAGAATGTGAATGCCCTTCAGTCTGTGAAGGTCTGTGGGGATGATAGCTTTGTTCAGATTCAGTGTGAGAATATACCTATCACTATTAAAATGAAGCAAGAAATTGCTGTTTCTGCATTTTCTTTTTATGTTGCTTGCATTAAATAGTGATGTGTGTATGCTCTTTTGGCAGTAATTTTTATTTGTCTTATTCAACTGTGTGTCAGAGTAGCTTGACAATGCCTGTTTTAATCATTCAAACATAGTATCTTTTAACAAGCTGGTTTTTTTTTTCATTGTAATAGATTGATAAAGATGCATTGGATGCCCAGGTCAAAGAGAGGAAAATTCAAGAAGCAGCTGAAAAGGCACGAAATGAAGAACTTGGTATATTCATACATACTCTGATATTTCTGTGAACAGTTCAATATAATTTACCATCAGTTTCCTGCTTTCTTTTTCCCTTCATTTGTTTCAGGCTGCCATGTGTATTTCCAAATGGAGCCTATCTCCTTGAATCTTGCTATATAGCTCTATCTATGTCAATCTGTCCATCTATCTATATATAAGCACAATCATAGCCTTTTCTCTGAATTCAGACATACAAACTGAATACTATAATGTTTTATCCTATTTGTGTTCATAGATTTGCATTGGTACAATACATGTTTTCCTCAGTATTTTAAGATTTATATTGACATCGTTAAACTGGCATACATTTCCAAATCAGAAGGGAAGTTTCAGTATTTTCTTTTAATAAATGTTGGCAAACAACATTGTTTAAAGACCTCAAGATACAGGAGCATTTTAAAACAACGTAATTGGGTAATACTGTTCTTTTCAGAACAGTAGTGGCAAATTTGTAGAGTAAGCCCATGATCTGTCTGGCCATTCTTCAATAGAGTGTATAGATTCCGTAGAATCCTCTATAGATCATTGTTGCTAGAGGCATGAGTCATGTACAGCAGGGCTCTAAGTGTAGGAGCAATTGCTGAGTCACAACATGTAGCCACACAAATATTTCATCTGTGTCCCCTGACCTCAAAACCCTTTGTGGCCCTCTGTGTCTGGAATGTTTTTCTGTGGTATCATGTGAAAGGTCCCACAGACTGAGCTCTCTGTGGGTTTCAAACAGAGCTAGAATGGAGCTGTCAGTTTCCATGCTGTGCTTCTATGGCTGCTTATGATTTTCCTGGCAGAGTACCTGTCAGACTCTAACTCCTAGGAAACTGCCAGAAGTAATGTGTAGTCTGGCAGCAAAGGAAACGATCTTTTGTTGGGGATTATATTTAAATGGCTAGAGTGGCTAATTTGGGGTAGTTCTGTTGAGTTTAGTTTTGTTTCTTTTTGTAGGGTTTTTTTTTGTTTTTTTTTGTTTTGTTTTTTTGGGGGGGGTTTGGTTGGCTGGTTTTCTTTAAAATTAAGTCAATTACAGCATTTTGCTTAAATGGGCAAGAGCTCTTCAAAAACCTTTAGTGCCACCTTATTATTTTAGTGCTATGGTTAGAAAAGTCATTGGAACTATGAAGCAACTATCTGTTCCTTTCATTGGGAGTCTGAATTTTGTTTTATTTCTTAATAAGCAATTTAATGTGTTTCAGTTGTAGCTAAACTAAGAAGAATTAGTACACAGTACATTTCATGTGTTACTGCAAGTTTTAATGGAATGAAACCCCATAGTTCTAGAAGCATTTATTGCTGTCTTTGTTTCACATACATATATTTCATTGTATCATTAATGAGGGAATTGATACCTAAAAAACTTTATAAGTAAATATTGCTGACATTAGAGTGTTTACTGGACTGGTACTTATAGATCAAATACTCCTTCTTAAAGTATAAAAATTTGAAGACCTATAGTATATTTTTTCCTCTTCACAGTTTATTTTCCATCTTACGTGTGCACCTCCATGATGTGAACTTCTAAGAGTTGTATTTTTCTTCTATTCCTTTTCCTCTAGATAATGAAATGAACCAAAATGACAAGATCATGTGTATGTTAGAAGAAAGACACAGAAATGATATCAGAAACATAAACAAGACTATCAGTGAATTTCAGAAGAACTTTCAGAAGCCGGAAACAAGGCGTGAATTTGACCTGTCTGATCCCCAAGCCCTAAAGAAGGATAGACCTGCTCGACTTGCAGACAATGATCCTCACTGTACTGTGTCTGGCTTGCAGAAGTTCATGGGAGAAGACTTAAACTATAAACAGAGGACAAAATTTCAAAAGGAACAGTTGAGAGAGTGGTCTCTTCAACAACAGAGAGACTGGAAGAATGCATTAGCCGATCAAAAACTTGCGGGTAACAAAAGAAGATTATAAGGTTTTAATCTGCTTTTTATAAAATTCTGTTGTATCTAACAAAATAGGGTAGAGCCTGTTGTGTCTGTTGGACATAGCAGTATTTTAGTAAATTCAATATTTTAACTGTTAGAAGTACTGCAGCAGTTTTTATTCTACAAGCTCTAATACATTCAATATCTCACTTAAGAAATCAGGCTGCCCAGGGAGGTAGTGGAGTCACTGTCTTTGGAGGCATTTAAGGAACATTTAGATGTGGTACTTACGGCCATGGTTTAGTGGTATGTTAGTGATAGGTATAGTTGGACTTGATGATCTTAGAGGTCTCTTCCAACCTTTGTGATTCTGTATTTAATAATGTGATATTTAATAATGTGATAATGTGATTACCTGGGTTTCATTTCTGGTTTACACCTCAACTGAAGTATCAGAGCATTCTGAAAAACCATCTGTGTGTTGCATGCTAGTTGGTATGTTTACTACATTGGACCAAATTGTCCAGTCTTTAGTGTTCTAGAGTAGACAAAATAATACTGATCTTTCTTTTCTAGCTTGTCATGAAACTGTTTTCTGCAGTACTTATCATACTTCTTCATTTTAACATTCTCTGACTGTTAAGACAAGAGGGGTTACATAATAAACTGATTTCATGAGCCACCTGAAATTCTAAGATGGAAAGTTTTGGTGGGAGGATTTCAAATAGTTATGAATTCAGCTTACTGTATGTGTAGCTCCTCTGTCTCTCTGTGTCTTACAGTGGCTTACTCGTGTTACATCATGTCCATGGATATTGACTAAATTTCATTTTCATCTGATTTAGATTATCTTTATGACAAGAACAGGATTGAACATGACCAAAAGACTATGGAGCAACAACGCAAAGAAGAAGAAAGCAGGCGTGCTGTTTGTACAGCTACAAAAAATTTCAATAGAATCCAGGTAAATTAATATTAGGTTTGTTTATTTTTTTTAGAAAGTGGAGACAGAAAGAAAATAAGGTGTGCAAAAGTAGAACGAGTGATGATGCTTTCACAGAGGTTTTTTAGTAGCTAACTTCCAAGGTCGTTGCAGTAAGTGGAAGATAAAATTTATTCACTTTGTCCTCTCCAAGGATCTAGCTACCTTCTATCTTATTACCTTCTGTCAAAATTTGCCCTCCTGATTCTTAGCTTGCTGACTAGAGGGCAGCAACAACTCCCCAGTCACTCAGGCACTTTCAGTCTGTAAACTGGAGTACAGCAAAGGCCTCCCATTCTGGTTTTAGGTTAGTCATTGAATAATCTTAGTTGTGCCTGCCTACTTTTCTTTTTGCCTATGTGGAAACATTACTACTACTACCTTTCTGTCTTTATTGGTCATGTTAATACTCCACAACCACTGCTTCCTTGGAATTTGTGTATGTGTCTCTTGGTTGTTCATTTCAGAGAAGGACATTTTGGATTAAAAAAATTGCTTTGAAGTTCTGGTGAGAATGGCAGTCACTGATTTCAGTGATACGAAAAGGCAGCCTTTATTTTCCACTGTGTTAACGCATGTTATGATGGCAGAGACAGTAATTACTAGATCTGAAGTTAATGTTTTGCCACTTGAAGTTTAATCTGCTTGAGTATTTCAGTTTGTCTAAAAGTAGACATTTCTTCCTCTAGACTAAAGTGTGCATTTCTATTAGATGGCTGTTAGGTATTTTAAATGTGAGGTTTTCTGCATCATCTAAGTTGAGCTGTGGCTTAGCTAATTTATAATTCTAAAAAATGAATAAATTACCTTTTATTACCAAATACTTTTGTTATTCTAATGGAAACCACAAGGCTGTTTTAAGCTATGGAATTTATGAATCTAGGAGATAGTATTTCTTCTTCTGTCCAGTCCCTGTCAGGTGGTTGTACATGTTTGCTTGGAGCAAATAGAAATCACACTTTGACAGTCTCCAGGCCTTATGCTTGGGACAGTTGCTGTCATCCACGTTCAAAGTCCATAAATATAAATATGGAGATAAACCCAGGTTAGCAGTCTCTTGTGACATAGATCACTGTGCTTGAGTTAGGATTCTCCATAACATTTGCAAGGGAATAGATTCCCACCTGTGTGCCTAGACAGTCCTATCATTCTTGGTTTTTTATGTCTTCTTAGCTACTCTGCCTACTAGTTTTCGGCTTCACCCTATATGCCACAGAAGGCTGTTTTACCTGCCATGACTTTCTTGATGCATAGCACTACATTTTTCATTTTCATTCATCCCTTAGTTAATATTTTCTCTTGGAAAAGCTGTCAGTTCTCTCCTTTCACTCAATTTAGGCTTCTGAACTAGCTGAGAGAAAGAGGTTGGAGAAGTATCAGAAAATGAAAGATGACATGGATGAAATTTCAAGCCTTCTTCAAGGAGACTTACTTTCTGAAAACCCTGAACAAGCAGTCAGTTCCTTTGGTAGACATCGTGTGGTCCCAGATCGATGGAAAGGAATGACTCCGGAGCAGCAGATGGCAATCCGTAGCTTTCAGCAGGAACAAGTTCTGGAGAAACTGGTATTTAAGCTTAAGTGCATATTCTGTATTCCTGGTTGTAATGATGATATAGACAGTGTTTGGAGAAGAAAATACTACAGTTTGCCTTGCACATCCTATTAAAAGATTGTGTTTTCCCTTGATCTGATTTTACCCAACAATCCAAGTGAACAGTGTCTGTGAAGCAGCAAGGAAATGACATGGAGCAGCAGGAGTGGCTAGAGCCCTGGACTTGGGCTGGGAGGAAGGTTGTTCAGTAAAAGCAAGCAAGTTTGTTTGGATGCATTTACCAATTAGACTTGATACAGACTGTTTTGTCTTGGAACAAAGAGTAAATGAAGCATTTTTTTTCCCTCCTGTAGAGACTAAAGGAGGAAGCATGCCGAAGAGATGCCGAATGGCACAGGCAAGCTCTGCAGACTGCGAGAGCACAGATGCTGTTAGAGCGGCAGCAACAGCGACATCATCGGCAATGCCGCCGAGCTTTAGACAAGGTGAACACAGAGCTGGCTCAGGAGCAGAGATCAAAGTAAGTACTGAAAGAGTTGTCTTCTTTTCAAATCAAACTCTTTAACGCACTAGCTTGGCTTTCAAAGAGCTTTGTTGCTTGTATTTTTTATTACATTTTTAATACACCTGTTACAAGTTTATCCTTGTAAAAATGTCAATTGAGCATAAAAGTGTTTTTTTCGCAGAATCACAAAGGTTGGAAAAGACCTCTAAGATCAAGTCCAACCGTACCTATCACTACCATACCACTAAACCATGGCCCTAAGGAGAGCATATAAATGTCTCTTAATTGCCTCCAGGGATGGTGACTCCACCACCTCCCTGGGCAGCTTATTCCAAGACTTAATAACCCTTTCAGTAAAGAAATTTCTCCTTATATCCAATCTAAACTTCCCCTGCTGCTACTTGAGGCCATTTCCTCTTGTCTTCTCACTGTTAATCCTGGAAAAGAGACCTACCCCCATCTCACTACAACCTCCTTTCAGGTAGTTATAGAGTGATAAGGTCTCCCCTGAGTCTTCTCCAGGCTAAACAGCCTCAGTCCCTTCAACTGCTCCTCATAAGACTGTTTAAACCATCTTTGAAGAGTAGTTTATGATTTTTACTGACTTACATGTATGAATTAGTAGCTGGAATTCTTAGAAGCATTCCACTGACAACAGACAGTTTATATAGATAGCAAAATGGAGAATAAATACAATTAACTGCAGCAAATTATATTCTTGGGTGTAAATCACTATGTGATTCTTTAATTCACCTTAGTGTTCTGAAACAGAAAAGGAGAGGTATCAGTAGAACTGCCAGATTCCGGTAGCTCAGGATTAAGCTAACAGCACAAAGCTTTTCCATTATTTATGACAAAACCGGATGATTCTTTAGCTAACCAGTGGACATGCCTTGATGAACATATGTCTATTATAATAGGAAAGGAGGAAAATAAAACATGGAGAGAAGAAATCAAACCAAATGATTCTGTGTTCTAGTCTTCTAGTCTTTTTTTTTTTCCCCATTATGTATTCATACATACATTTTGCAAAAGAGTTTCTTAGTACCTGATACTTTCTTATTAGAAAAGCAAAAATTCAGAATTGTGTTAATTTAGTTTTGCTTTTTTGGAAGGTTATTTTAGGATAAGAAAAACTTTGCTACATTGAGATGATGCATACATTTTGATGAAAAAAATCTAGTTATATTAAATTCTATTTCTAACAATTCTGGATGTTATGAGTATTTATGAGTTTATGCATTGCATCTTCATTAGGTTTCTCAGGTTACTAACTTACTAGTAGTTACTAACTGCATTTTTTTAATTTATTGCTAGGAACATTTATCTTAAAGAAGAAGAATATTCAAATGTTCCAACAGGCCAGTATTTTGCACAGTTTAATACAACCAGCCGATGACATTCTGGATGAAAGAACCTGAAATGCACAGAAGTATGTAGACATGACAATTTATAGTTGAGCAGTCCCATGTTTTATTATTTTGATGTGTTCTCTACCCTGTTCAAATAGTGCACTCAAACTAAAGGACAATCTGATAGGCCACATCTGTTCTAAGAGGAAAGCATTGTAGTAGTTTAAACTTGATTGTTTTTCTAAACAATACTAGTAGATCACAGAATCTCCTGAGTTGGTAGGGACCGACAAGGATCATCGAGTCCAACTCTTATGTTAGGCACAGGACAACCCCAAAGTCACACTATGTGCCTAACAGCATTGTCCAAGTGCTTCTTAAACTCCATGAGAGTTGGTGCCATGACTGCCTCCCTGGGGAGCCTGTTCTAATGCTCCACCACTCTCTGGGTAAAGAACCTCTTCCTGACATCCAACTGATGGGGATGATTCTTCATAGACGGGTTTGGGTTGGAAGGGACCTCTGGAGGTCATCTAATCCAACCCCCCTGCAGTGGGCAGGGACATCCCCAACTAGAGCAGCTTGCCCAGAGCCCTGGCAAGCCTCACCTGGAATGCCTCCAGGGATGGGGCCTCAGCCACCTCCCTGGGTAACCTATTCCAGTGTTCCACCACCCTTGTGGTGAGGAACTTCTTTCTAATATCCAGTCTAAATCTACTCTTCTCCAATTTAAAACCATTGCCCCTTGTCCTTTCACTGCAGGCCTTTGCAAACAGGCCCTCTGCAGCCTGCTTGCAAGTTCCCTTTAGGTACTGGAAAGTCACTAGTAGGTCCCCTGAAGCCTTCTCTTCTCCAGGCTGAACAATCCCAGCTCCCTCAGCCTGTCCTCAGAGCAGAGGTGTTCCAGCCCCTGAGCATTCTTATGGCCTCCTCTGGACCTGCTCCATCAGCTCCATGTCCTTTCTGTATCTGATATGATGGAAGAAGGAGAAAAAAGCAGGCATATACCAAACAAAACGAAGGAAAAAAAATCTCAGGTTCTGTAGGGTAATTCAGGGAAATGGTTTGCTTCCTGTCTTTATGGTTACAGAATTGACTTAGGAATGGAAGAGCCAGTCAATGATATCTGAAAAATGGGCAAGTGAAACATACTGGAAGAAAATATGAAAAAGTATTGTAAGAAACTAACTGCACAAGAGAGATGAATGATGGAGATAACCAGAAAATAAAACCCAGAAGGGAAACATAACATACAGAGAACTGGAAAAAGGGTCATAAGTTATAATGATCTAAAACAGAAGAAAGCCTGAAAGAGAAATGATTCAGCTAAACATCCAAAGACCTCTTAAGATTGTGAACCCTTAATAAAAATAAAGAGGCCATTTATCAGAACAGATCTTGAAATAAGTATGTGGGATGTAAACTTGGAGTAAAAACATCCTGATGATACTGGCATGGAGTCTGCTGGTTGTTCTTTTTATCAGGGTAAGTGATAACTTTCAGTTCTGGTGAAACAGATGGAAGGTGACTACACCAAGCTAAGTAGGAAAGAAGTCTAAAGAAACTGAGGGTGAGGTAATCTCTGATAAGTTATTCTTATCTTTGTGAAAATAATGAAGTAGTTCTCAAGATAGATATTGTTAGGAGGATTTTGATGTGTTTGAAGGAAGCATTCCTTGAAAGGACACTATTCAAACAGGTCTGTTTGCATTCCTTGAAAGGTGACTCTCTTCAAACAGGTCTGTTTGCTCAGCTGGAGTAGTGGCCCTGTGGGATCAGGCTGATATGACTAAAAGGTAATAACAACAGAAGTTTGGAAAAGACCATCATGTTGATCCCTCTAGGTGGAGAGGAGGAAGAAAATCAACTAAAGGGAATATAAAAACAGAGTAAAGAAGTGTCTTGGGACATGATAACCTATAGCAAAAAGAAATATCTCAATTTCAGTATATTAATACAACTGAAACTAATTGCAGTATAGATAGAAACTAGGTAGAAAAGCAATGTGTTTGGAGTACAGGAATTGAAGAATGGGCTGTTCAGAAAAGTTGGAAGACAGATTAATGATGAGCCAGACTACAAAGAAGTAAGAAGCAATGGTATGCAAGAGATTCTGATGTGCTAGGATTTGGAGATCCTTTTACTTGTCAGACTGGGATTCACACACAGCTGGATGTCTTTGTAGTATTACAAACTACTGTATTTAATTGAGTGTCAGGAGTGCAGGTACTTAGTATAAAAAGGCCATCAAACAGGGTGGGAAGGTAAAACAATAGGCTATCTAAAGTTGTTTTTGATTGATGTTGACTCTCTCGGGCTCTGACTGGTTTTGTTTTTAACTAAAGTTTTAGTTACCTGACAGAAAAACCAATAAAGTTTTGAGAAGTTCATGAAGTTGTCTTCATTTGTCCATCTGTTTACAGACTTTGCAACAGCTGTATAGTTTAACTTAAATATGCTGGGCCTAGTCAGATGACATTTGACCTTCTTTAAGGAAAGACAATGATGAAAGCCTTCTTGTATTTACCTTCTCGCTTGCTTGAAAACTTATTATATGAAGTGACAAAAAGGATAGGTTTCTCAGTTATACTACAAATAAGATAGAAATTCAAGTAAGAAGACACTGACAATTCAGTCATTGGGTAGGATCAGACATCACTAAATTCCTTGGAAAACTTTCACCATCATCAGTCATATTTGCAAGAACAACCATACTCCATTCTACCTGTTCTTTCAGAATACAAAAGCTGGAATTTATTTTAGATGTTAAAAAAGTACAAACAAAAGTTGCAGAGAACGTGCTTAATGTAAGGTAAAAAAGGTCTGATTGTTAGTATTTTATACCAGCTTATTTTGTTCTGTACTGAAACAAGCCATGTTTTCAGTAGGCACTGATGCCCTAGTTTGAGACAAAATAAGGTATTCCATGTCATATACATCGTATTCAGTCCTTGAGGCTGTGATCTGGAGCTTGGGCCTTGGGGTCTCTTGTATGAGGCCTAAGACCCCAGCAAAACAGGTGCTTTATTAGCACCCAATTAACAGCTAGTAGTATAAGGAGAGGTCTGGGGAGTTTACCCTTCCCAGAAGGTCAAATACCTGAGCCCTGTAAAGATCAGAAGCCCAGCTCTCTTCTTCTAGAATTCTACCTCTTCTGCCTTCCATCTCAATTCAAGAGTTCCTGAGCCCCAGGATCCAACCTCTTGAGCCTGAGTCCTGCTACAGCATCAGTGGTGACATAGTTGCCATCAAGGTGGGTTTGGTTCTAGTGTAGGGTGTATGTATGTATATATATACACTTCATTTTCGTGTTACTATTTTCATTAAAGTAGTTGAAGATTCATTTCTAGTTTGTAAGTCTCTCTCTGTTAATTTCCCCCCTGGAGTGGGGGAAAAGGGGATAATAGAGACTATCTGTACATTAACTTGTACTGTTGAGTATGAAGTAGACAAGATGTTTGAAAAGAGCAATAACTGATTGTAGGTGCTGATTGAAAATAGTTGTTGGTTTCCATTACTGAAGTCATGTTCATGATATTTGTAGGTATTTCTGATACAGGAGAGGAAAAGACAGTGTCTTCCATATGAGGTTATGGACAACTACTTGAAATAAGTACAAATCATAGCTGCTTGGAAGTACAGTGCTAGCAACTCTGTCTTATCTATGTTTTTCTTTTTTAAAAACAGACAGCTGTGAGTACTGATAAGAAATTCCTATCACTGATCCCATTAGAGGCTGCCTAATTAGATGAGGTACTACAAAATTGTCCACCTTAAATGGTCTTCATGGAGCAGCACTGAATTAATTTAGGTAAGATGTACATGTTAGGATCTGATTTCAGGGAGGAAAACAATAATCAGGACCTATCATTTAAGTTTGTTTTAAATTTTTTCAATGTTGCTTGTACCACAGTTTTCCATGCTACTGATACTTCATGTGGATTCATAATGTAGGAAAAGGTATGGATTTAATATTTACAAAAGAAGCTGCAGTGATTGACCCAAGTTCAGGTTTCTACTTGTTGTTGGGATTTTTTGTACACTCATGTTTTTAATAATTTCATACAGTGTGTGCACACAAAAATGTTTTGCTTATTCCCAGAAGGACAATTGAAGAGTAAATAATTTCATATTGGAGACATTTTCATGTTAAGCTATAGCAGGAAAATGATATTTCTACAGAGAAATTAACTAACAAACAGAAGTTTCTAATACTATTAAATTCGTGGATGTTACTAACAGTAAAAATTGCCTGGCTAGTACTCCCAAGGCTAATGATTATTGCCTGCCTAGTCTGTCCATTCTCTCATCTGCTTTAATCTAATGTTGCTGTTTACTTCCCGAGTTATATTCAGGATATACTTCTAATAATATCTATTTGCTTTTTGTGTTCCAAGTCCATACTTCTATAACATCATATATTAAATATCTCAACAGTATTATTGCCATACTGAAAATGCAAGGATTCACTTTCATGAGCAGGTCACCACCTATACCTCCTAATATAAATTCACTCATGTAATTCTATTTGCTTTTAGTTTTGCTAAAACTTACTGAAGAGTAAATAATTTCACATTAGAGACACTTTCATATTAAGCTATATTTCTTTGAAATATATACAGTAAGGGTGCCAGAGCACTGGCCCAGGCTGCCCAGGAGGCTGTGGAGTCTCCTTGTCTGGAGCCATTGCAGAGCTGCTTGGACACATTGCTGTGTGAGCTGGTCTAGGTGATCCTGCTCTGGCAGGGGGGTTGCACTAGATGATCTTTCTAGGGCCCTTCCAAGCCCTAACTGTGATTCCGTGATTCCTATATTGCCGTAGTTGTTTTTGGCTAGCAATCAGCTAGGAGAATTGATCAAATATATACAGGAGAGTAGTCCTGAGAAGTGAGTGCCATATGAAAAAGGATCTGTCACATCTCTGGTGATACATTCTCTAGCTACTTGAGAGCTGTCTAGGGAGGATTTTGCCGTTCAGGAGAGGAGGACATTACTGTTAGATTTTCTTTTTTCTTGCTGTTAATACTCAGAAATGTTGTGCTGCTTAGCAAAAATTATAGTGAACTCTGACCCTGAGAAATCTCAATTCCTGTGGCTGCTTACTAGCAATCTTAATTCTTTACTGAGGAAACCACCAAAATCTTGTCTGTAGAAGAAACCACAGAGAATAAACAGCAGCCACAAGACGTCATAGTAGAAGTTGCACAACTGCAGTTAACACAGCAACAAGTACTCATGGCAAGGTCCAAAAACTAATAGCCTTTCTATTCTTAGAAAAGATGGATAAGAGTAATTCTTTTGTAATAATACATGATCTAATCTAATTTGCCATTTTGCAATAATACAAGAGAGTGGAAGCATTGAGGATCCAGCTACGTTATCATCATCACACCAACTTGAAACAAAACAGCAGTCCAATATGTGCTCTTTCTTAACAGAATATTTCCTGTTACAGGGGTGGTGTTTGAAATATCTTAAAAAAGAAAGAGTACTCTAAGTACTAGCAATCTATTTATGACACAACATATGAAAATGAAAATTATTTAGCTTTGAGCTTTATTAAATTTTCTATTACCTTTTCCAGCAATACAATTCACGAGTAAATTCATATTACTCTAATTGAAAATGCTAGGAAGGAAGGGAGAACTGGAAAATCCTGCTTGTACAGGAAAAATTGACCAAAAGAAGCAGCAGCCAGCTACATAAAGATATTACCATTTTTTAAAACAAAAGATTTCACTGATATTGCTAAAATATTAGTTGTTGGTTTAATGCTGTCACTGGCATTTAAGTGATAAGAGATCAAAACATAGACACTTTGAAATTTGGTTGAAATACTTGAAACCAATGACACTGCTCTGGAATCAAGATTAGTGAGGAAATTAGTGAAAAGATAGATGAGAAAACAGTAAAACTGGTGAACAGTGTAATACTGTAGTATATGACAAAACTCAGTTAAAAGAAACTGTACAGACACACAGCAATTGGAGTTTGAGGATTTTATCCATTTGCTACCCAGCAGTCTCTAGCAAACCATCTAGCTGGAAAATGCTGTTTGTTTTTCACATGTAGAAGGATCCACTGTGGTTTCCCAGGTTCATGACTGGGATAACAGTCAGTCTGAAGGAACAGAAGGTTTGAGTTGTGAATACAGGGAGACTCAGGTCTCCTTGTATCTGTAGTTGCCCAAGTCCAGGTCAGAGATCTGAGTAGGAAGTCTGGACTCAGGATAACTGAAATTGCTGTGGCTACTATTGTATAGGAGTGTGTAATCCTTAAGTGTAGATGCATATGCATACACATAAATGAAAAGGCAATTTTCAGAGCCATCTGTTTAGCTCCTGCTTAGTTAAAAAAAACCAAACCAAACAACAAAAGAACCCCAAGCAACAGAGTTTATTTTGACAGAGGTTATAAACAGTTTTTTACAAAGAAAATGTTTTTCAATGGAAGCTTAAATAACTGACGACTGGGAGATTCTGCCAAGGCTAGCCAAATGCAGAGACTTATTTAACTGTCTTCTGTGCCACATAATAACACCAACTGCTTCTGAAATGCACCCAGCCTTGCAAGTTGTTTCATGCAGCATTGCAGTCTGAAGTAGGCCTGGTTTGGGCTAGCTCAGGTATCTCCAGTTGCTTAAGCTTTCTACAAATAGGATAGCTGAGAACATAGCTGAAGTGAATGGGCCATCTCTGATCACATGAGAAGACAATGAAAAGGAAGGACATAAGTTAAAATTGTCGAAGGAAATGTTTGCAAGCAACACATAATGTAAGGAAACAGAATCTTTGAGATGGTTTGATAAAATTTGAAATAATTCCTTTATATGGTTAATGAGAATCTGTTGAACTACTTTGGGCATGATGTGAAAATTATGATGTAAACAGTCATATTTCAGGGCTTAAGCCCATTATTAAGACCACCATCTGAAAAATCACTAAAGCATGTTAAGAACATGCATGATTTCATTCAAGGCAATGGAACTGATCTTACTTAGAGATAGTATGCACTTAAGTGCTTTACTGCCTCAGGGGCTAAGAGTTCAATAGTAGAAAGATAATTCAACTATGGGCAGGTTCTTTGGAAGGTGTCTATTATATCTTTGGTTTACTTTGCCCTAAAACAAATAGTAGTTACTGTCAAAGACAGGATATTACAATAGATGGACAACTGGTCTGAGTCAATAGGTTAGTTCATGTTCTTATATTGTCCTGTAACTAGCAATTCTTCCTTTTTCTCTAATGCATAGAGGAAAAAAGAAATATGAGCTCTCTTGCACATGATCTGTTTGACCTCTCAAAATAGGTGTACCCATGAGGAAATGTAAATTATTAGAAATGTACATATTAGGAACAGACAATGGAGATTACCTTTTCAAACATTATATAGCATCCAGAGGTTTTTAAGTAGATGGGAAAATCATTTCATTCTTCAGCAATGATGTCACTAAGCTTGCAGCCCAAATGGTGTTCTCATTCTTGGCAAGTAACATTAAATAAAGAATGTATGGTTTTCAAATGCTGCTCAGATTCAGTAGAAAGCATTTATGTAAACAAAAGCTGTTGTTGTGTCTAGAAACTATTGTTTATTGTTAGGATGGAGCCATGCTAATAGATTTAATATGCTAAAACATCAGGTCCTAGATGCACAGAGTAGTCCAATTCTGATCATCTGACTAAATAACATTGTCCTACTGTGATCTGAAGTAGGGCTATGTGCAAGAGAGAAGATTCAAATGCTGAAGCCTCACTGAGTAAGTTGTGCACAAATTAGATACCACAGAAGTCTTTTTTAATTCTTATGTGCCATGGAAAGTATAGTTGTAAGTTTCAGCTGTATTTTCTTGAATATCTAGAGAAAAGACATGCATGAGTGGTGCAGTTAACATGCCAGAGAGATGAGATGCCATCCTGAGGGACCAGACAAGCTTGAGAAGTGTGGCCCTCTGTGAACCTCAACAAGGCCAAGTGCAATGTCCTGCACCTGGCTTGGGGCAATCCCTGGTACCAATACAGGCTAGGGGATGATGGGATTGAGAGCAGCCCTGCAGAGAAAGACTTGGGAGTATTGGTGGATGAAAAGATGGATCTGGTAAATGTGCACTTGCAGCCCAGTAAGCCAACTGCATCCTGGGCTGCATCAAAAGAAGTGTGGCCAGCAGGTCAAGGGACGTGATTGTGCCCCTCTGCTCTGCTTTCTTGAGACCACACCTGGAGTACTGTGTCCAGCTGTGTTGTCTTCAGCACAAGAAAGATATAGTCCTGTTGGAGTGAGTCTAGAGAAGGGCCACAAGGGTGATCAGAAGGATAGAACATCTCTCCCACAAAGGGGGGCCTATAACAAAGTCTTTTTAGCAGTGTCTGTTGCAACAGGGCAAGTGTTTAATTGTAACTATTATCATTATAACCACTAACAGCCAAAGCATTTTTCAGTCACGTGCACATCTTCTAGTGCCAAAGTCCCAGCAATTGCCCCTAGAATATTCTGATTTTCCTCTTGTTGCTCTAGGTGCCCCTTTTACCAATGCTGATGAAGCTCCCAGTAAGAATGCTGGAACTGTAGCATGCTCTGTGCTCTTTCAAGTAGTTTTCACAGTGGTATTTTCAGAGTGTTTGTGAAGCTTACCATATGGTTTCCACACTTCAGAGCTGACCAGACTCTGGCTATTACCAGCAGACATGAACCACACATCTCCAGAAACTCACATTCTCCACTCCTTGCCTCTTGCATCAGTCTATTTTTCAAAAGATCTGTAATAAACTAGTTTTCATTAAAACAGGAGAAACTGTTCTATGTATGTAAAGCTGCTGCTCACAGCCAGGACACTGATCTGTGGCTGTTTTACTAGCACTATTTGTCATTGTACACCTCTTGAATTTACTTTCGAGTTACTTTGTTGAATGGCTTTTTATTTATAAAAGAAAAGCAGCTGAAAATACTCAGAGGGTGCTAAGCACCCTATTATGACAAACAAGGCAAATGATTGATGTGAATACTTCCATCTTTCTATTAGCCTGTCCTCTGTTTGGGTGTTCACCTCTCACTGTAGTTTTCTGTCCTAACCGATAAGGAATATTTTGGCACACATGTACTCTTCTTTGTTCTCTAAGAAGAATTCTGTTTCCCATTTTGTCCTGAGTTGTGGAGTTTAAAATATATTTAGATGCTAATTCAGAGAGAATTAAGTGCCTTAACAAATACCTGTAGAAATATAGCCACCCTGAATAGAAATACTAATTAGAAATGTATCCACAACATTGGAAATGCCATGATTCAGACAACATGATTTCATTTATTTTTCATCTTTGAATCTGTACTGTAGGGAGTTTTCATAGATGGACCTAGGAAACTAGTCTTTCACCAGACAGATGAAAAAGAAAATATTTCTGTTTAGCTTGAGCTTTCCAGGGGTTATGAGCCAATGTGGTATAGAGAGGAGAGAGGGTAGTGTAACTGGATGTGGGATACAAGCTGTGGGTATCACTTTAAAATAATGCAGTTAAAGTCAGTTAATGCAGTATTTTTTAATCAACTTCCATCACAGGGAAGGAAAAGATTCATAGTTGAATGCTGTATTTTTTGTGGAAGATTTTCCTAGGTACCTTTAAGTAACCTTTTGTCTGTCTGGAAATAATAACTATATGGTTCAAATAATAGCTATATGTTTGCATCTCAGCCAAATTTTTAGATTTATAGGCTTTCACAATTGTTTAGTTATTTTCCTTCTTGTGAATTAAAAAGACTGAATCATCTGAATTTCCATTTTTGGTAAAGCTTGTGATTTTGGCTTATAGAATGGTATGTTTCAATGAAAATAAAAGCCAAGCAATCCAGTTTACTGTTGATGTAAACCAGTACAACTTGGCATCAGCTGCTGCTTTTGCACACTTAACAAAGCTAATATTTTAGCAGCTTAAAGACTGGAAATAGCATATGTTCACTGCTAAGGCTATAGTAATGCAGACTGAAGAGAGTAGAGCCATTTTTCCACCCTGAAAGATGTTAATGTCTTCTGTTTGAGCTGACTCTGCAGCTTTCAGAAGCACAGAATGGTAGATTCTGCTTTGTGAGCCTTGATTACTGAGTAACAAGATCTCCTCTGTGTGTTCTCAAACCTGAGTGGTAGTTTAGCAGATCCTCACCTGCACATGTATGCAAAGAAGGTAAGAGTGTTCAGACTGTTTCACAGCTTTCCCACCTTGGGGATCTGAGATGCAAAAGGAAAAGGTGCAATGTACTCCTTTGCCCTTCCAGACCAGGCAGCCTGAACAGAAAGGAGGGGGATTAAATAGAGCTTTGGTCAGCTGCTTGCTGAACTTGCCTGCTAACAGCACATGACAGGGCAGGTTTACAGCTAGTAAGTCAGTTTGTATCCTCAGAAGTGCCTGGAGAGTGGGAAGGGATTTCTGATTGTCTGAACCATAATGATTTCCCCAGCAATCTAGCAGTACAAGAAGGTATTACACCATCCTTTAGACCTTGGGCCACTGCAACTAGGGCAAGGATGCATTATCTGACTCTCCTTAAGTCAATGCCTGCCTTTCTTTGCCTTATTGCCCTCATATACATAAAAATATCACCTGTTTGGGTTTGGAAACATTAATTTGTTAGTGTTTATAATTTGTAGTCATCTGTTCCATGCAGAATTCTATTATAAATTCATAATGAAGATTAAAATGAGAGATGTAACTGAATATGATCTACATAAGAGATTCAGTGTGGCTTCTATAAAGGCAAGTTCTGCCTTACAGACCTCTATGTGATCTTTCACAGGATGAGAACACATTTGTGGACAACATTGTTCCAGGCAATGTAGTCTGTGTAGATATGTAACACATTTAAAGAAGTCCCTCACTGAAAGCTTTTGAGAAAATTAATCAGCCATTGAACATAGAAGGAAAGTCCTTGCATAGCTAACCAGTTGAGTAAAATGTCAACTGAGGAGGATAAATGTAAAACATCAGTTTTATAATGGACAGTGATCATTTGCAAAGTTCAGCAGGAGTCTGTGCTAGGATCTACTCTGTTCAACAGCCTCATAAATATCCTGGAAGCAGAGCTGAACACTGAGATTAAAAGTTTGTGGAAGTTACTGTGTTATTCAGGGTAGAAAAGAGAAGAGAAGGCTGTAAAGAAAACCTTATAAAACGGAGAGACTGAGCAATAAAATGGCAGTTAAAAACCAGTGTAGATAGTTGTGAAGTGATACACATGGTGAAAACAACTCTGGAGTCACATGTAAAATTGAACCAGCTGTTACCACTCAAGAGCAAGATGCTGAGGTTGTGATGTTTAGTTTCATAAAATATTGATTCATTGCTCAATGACAGTCAAAAAGCACACAAACTGTTAGGCATTTTCAGCATTGAAAACAAAACAAAGAACACCCTTACACCACACCATTATCCCACCATGTCCACATATAGTCCATGCTTTGGATGTGTGTGAGTTCTGATGCCTTGATCTCAGAAAGGAGTATATTGACACTGGAAAGTGCTCGGAGAAGGCAAAAAAGGTTATGGAGTTTCCATAGAAGGGATGGATTAGCAGGCTAGACCTTTTTAACTCAGAAAAGGGTGATTTAGAGGGCTGATGACAAATCCACAGAATCCTGGCTTTCATGGGGACAGCTGATATGGATCAGCTGTGCACTGTCTCTTCTCATACAAAAACTGAGGGCTATAAAACAGAGCTGGCTAAGTCAACTTCAAAACAAATCTGATATAGAAGTTCTTTATGCAAAGGGTAGTAGAGCTATAGGACTGCTCACCAAAGGCATTGGAGATGCTCAGATTCATGTGTATTGTTGGGTAGAGTGAACAGGCATTGGGAGGAGAAATCCACTGAAGATTACTAAACAGAAAAACTCCATTAAGCCGAGGAAGTTGTGTGACCTGAATGTAATTCCAGACTGAGGGACTCTTGAAGGCACAGTCAAGTCTGTTTATTCTGTGTTGGTCTGCACTGAGCATCCACTTGTGGCTACTGTTAGAAGAAAGATGCTAGGTTAAATGAACTCTTGGTTTGATTTCCACAGATGCATTGCTGGTCTTGTATGAGCCTTCTTTCTTCTGCTTAGGTCCAGATGCTAGGTACTCATGCTGGGCATGTAGGAACTGCAAATAAACAATAAAAAACAAAGTCACCAAGTTAGAGATTATTGTGCATGTGATAGTCTGTTTTATTAGGCTGTGTGGATATCTAATTAGTATTGTAGAGCTGATGTTTTTATAAATCATTAAGGGAGCCTGACTTTCAGTGTGACTGAACTGCAGTCAGGTTTAGATACTTCATTGTATTTGTTGCCCTTGAAAACTGGGGCATAAAATAACATAGTGGCAATATTCCAGTTAATATATTGCTGAATTTTCCACTTTAATTAGTAGTTCATCTGTTTTCTTATCATTTATGGCCATTAAGCTGCCATACATCTTTTAATATAGGGTGAGCAGAAATTAGTGTTTCTGTTTTAAATTTTCAAAGCTTAATTTAAAAAAAGAGTTTAAAACCAAGCTGCTGTTAATCATGATTTTCCAGGAAACATGACTGTTTCAGAAATGTATTCTGGGGTTCATTCAAGTAGAATACTGCTCTCTGCATCTGCTGGTTGACTGAGGCTCCTAGAGACTCCAGAATGTGTAGCCCTTTAAAATCTCTTTTTCAGAAGACTCAACTGGGGATTTTTTTTGTTCAGCTAAGACTCAACAAAAAAATGTTTCCTCAATGCATATGTTTCTTGAAACCTCAACCTAAACAGTTTAAGATTCTCCAAGAATATTGCTGTCTAGGATTATATTAATGCTTTCAAATATTTCATCTGAGACTTTATGTATGAATGGACATTCCCAGAGCACATGCAGCAGATTAACATTCAGTCCACCACAGCTACAATGCATAACATTTTCTTTAATCAATTCCAGGGATTTGAGAAGAGTGTCTTTTACATTAACATTAACTTAATGCTATTACAGCAATTAATCCTCTTTTTACTTCAGCTTTATGAGATTTATGCAAGTTTAGGATTGTGAAAATGATAGTTATATTAGCATAATTACTAATAGAGGGATAAGTAGTGTAATCACTACTTAGTCACTGTCTATCCAGTCAAAATTCAGTATCTACCCAGATGCTACCACACTGTTCATCCTTAATGTGCCTGTTTAGCTCACACTTAAGTGAATTGCCATTGTTTAAGGTGGATACCATTGTGTTTCCTCACTAAATTGTTGAAGGTGAGACATTCTGGGCTTAAAAGGCTATTTTGAACACTTCCTTTGAGATCAGGTTGCCCAGGGAGGTGGTTGAGTTCCCATCCCTGGAGGCATTGCAGGTGAGGCTTGCCAGGGCTCTGGGCAAGCTGCTCTAGTTGGGGATGTCCCTGGCCACTGCAGGGGGGTTGGACTAGATGAGCTCCAGAGGTCCCTTCCAACCCAAACCAGTCTAGGATTCTATGATCTTAAACTATCCTGTGAGACAAACTGGTGAAAACGTGCTAGTGGCCTTACTTGCCTGTAAGCCCAGGAAACTGAAGAGTAAAAACAATTTACAGATTAATAAATGACATCCTGAAATAATAAATATATGCTTAATTAGTGTGTGTGCATGCCAACTGCCTGCTAGTTTTTAATGTGTTTGAAGGGCAAAGTATGTTTAAAGTCCACAACATAAAATAGTTCACAGAACTTGGATTCTGATCCAAGGAGAATTTTGCCATAGACTTCAGTGGACCTAACTCTTGCCCAGATGCTTACATAGTCATTTGAGACAAAACAAAGTAAATGAAAGGACAACCCCACTTTTTTTTTTTGTTATTTGCAATTAGCACCAATGTTGATGACTAACATGAGACACAGGACAATGGATAATAAGGCTCACAAAATACTGTCATTTGAAGCATGCCAGAGTTGACATGTACAATTACATTGTATTGTAGGAAAAAAGCCTTATAAATACTAATTAAACATTTTTAGTATCTTACTCAATGAAATAAGTGGAGGTTAGTAAGCCATATGAGATAATTTCAACTCATTAAAATGTGTTAGGAATTGTTAGTTGACTTCAGTGGTCTTTGGACCAAGCTTGCATGGGAATGTATAAAACTGTTCATTATTGGTAGTGAGATGGTTTTAATGTTTTAAAAGACTAGATGTCACATTAAGTATGGCCTCTTTTAACCCTGTGGGCAGTAAGTATTTCTGATGATTTGTTTAGTGCAACTGTAATGTAGATAGCTTGATCCTTCTGCCCTTGAAATGAATGGTAAAATTCCTGCTGATTCCAGCAGCAAAGCCAAGCCTACACTATAGCTAACCACAACTCCCTCTACTCCTTCCTTCTCCACATATCTTGTTTATTACAGAAAACTGTTTTTTAAATGCTCTTTAACTAATGATCTGCTCAAAGACATTTAACTCTTTCAGTTTAGATTTACTTTTTAAACATCAGAAGTTAAGAAACAGGTTGCTTGACATGAGAAACAAAATACTTTGAATGGATTTATGTTTTGATCTGTGCTTATGCCAAACCTATGGATAGAAAGGAGCTGTTTACATGGTATATAGTACATTGCAAACACTAACAGCATTTAGAAGGACCTCTATGAATGCATTTTTCCTGCGTAAATTTGTCCTCTGAGTTTTGCATAGTATTAGTTAAAGCTTATTATCATACAAACTAAATTAAAAAGCCTAATAAAATAGGCTGTTGTCAGATCCCACATGTTGAATTGTAACTTCAGGCATCTCTGCTTAAACCTCTCTGCTAACCTGTTCCCAATTAGTGACATCTGGGACCAGATTTTTTCATTTGAAGCAGAGGCTTTTAGAAGTTCTGACTCTGGGGAAAAAAAAAAATTAAAAGAGACATAAAAAAAGGAGACAGGAAATGTAATAACAGAAAGATCTTGAAATCCAAGTCCTATATATAATTTTACAAGCAGTGTCAGAATATTTTTAAGTATTACACTGAAGTGTAGTGCCTTATACCATGATCTGTTACAGGTCTGATTTTAGAGTGATGGGGATTTTTCCAAGTCTAAGTTTTAAGACTTTAGCTAGGATTTCTTGAAAGGTTTTTCTTTATTAATAAAAAAGAAACAAACTAGAATATCTTAGAAGAAACACTAGTAAACTCCCTATCCTACACATAGAAATACAATAATATGTGGGATATTATCCTCCCTTTTTTCCAAGAGCTGGAAATCCTCTTGTGCCGTAAATGGGCTCATTTTTGTTGAAATGAATTGAGCCATGAGGATTTACACAGCTGACAATCTTGACATATATATATTTATACTTTCTTTGCATTTTTCGTTGTGATATGACCTTTGTTTTTTTCCACACCATGGATGACTTTTTAGACTCTCTGTCTGTTCAGTCTTTCCCTGAAATTATGGCTGGAGTGCAGGAGTCCTGAGGCAAAAAACATCTAACTTGCTGAAATGTTCAAATGATCTTTTAAACAAAATTTTTTCATTGAGAGGCACTGACCATTAACCTCCCATGCATTTCAGCTGGAACTGTGTTGAGCCAGAAACCTGGCCAGTGTAAAAATGCATCTGCCTTAGCATCTTGGTGGTGTTTCACAAATATTTATAGGTGCTTTTCATTTCATATGCATTAGGGTCGAAAGAGAAGGTGGTAAGTTAAGTACATTTAATTTTTGTGTATGTCCCTGAAAAGGCTTCGTGGGGACCTAATAGTGACTTTCCAGTACCTAAAGGGAACTTCCAAGCAGGCTGCAGAGGGCCTGTTTGCAAAGGCCTGCAGTGAAAGGACAAGGGGCAATGGTTTTAAATTGGAGAAGAGTAGATTTAAACTGGATATTAGAAAGAAGTTCCTCCCCACGAGGGTGGTGGAACACTGGCCTAGGTTGCCCAGGGAGGTGGTTGAGTTCCCATCCCTGGAGGCATTGCAGGTGAGGCTTGCCAGGGCTCTGAGCAAGCTGCTCTAGTTGGGGATGTCCCTGCCCAGTGCAGGGGGGTTGGACTAGATGAGCTCCAGAGGTCCCTTCCAACCCAAACCATTCTAGGATTCATTCTATGATACATAGCCTGCTCTTGTGATAACTGAGAGTGCTTAAACAATTCACTGTACAAATGTAATTATAGGTGCTATAGTTCCAGCTCCATTCCCACATTGCAAAGGAACTGTCAGTCTGCTCTAGAATGGAAGACAACTATTCCTTTTGCTTGTATTTGAGTTCTCTGAAGCAGAGAGGAGCACCATGAAAATGTCTCTAAATAAATTACAACCTAAGTGGTAAATGGCAATGCCAAAGCCCAAAAGTAGTACAAACTGAGTAAAATGTGAGCCAGACAAACTCATTGGCTGATTATTTTCTCATACTCTAAAAAAAGGTATAGGTTTTGAACATGATCACATGAGATAGAGAGAAATCAGTATGTGTGCATTCTGGTTCTCAAGCAGACTTTGCAGTCATAATGTACAACTTAAAAGTGCTGCAGGCTGCTGTATATGTTGCTCAGCTGTGTCTGTTAATAAGAAAAAGGCTGTAAACAAAAGCTTTTTGCATTACTCAGAACAAAGAAACTTTGAAGTGACTTTATTAATCTGTGTAATCCTGGAATACAATGGTTCTGTGGCAGCCAAAGCAATCATCAGAATGGCTGTAAAGAAAGGATTAAGATAGCAAAACCCCAAAGAATAGTAGGTATGAAATCAAACAACAGCCTGAGATGGAGAAGTACAAATGACTTGCCATTCTTTGGCTGTATTCTTAAATGAAAGCTTTATAGATGGTTGTTCATACAGAAGCTTTCTCTAGGACCTACTGTAGTCTATATAGGACATAAGACTGTAGAAAAACATTTAGGAAATAGAGTGAATGTTCTCAGTAAGCTTGAAAGAGTCCATGCTGAAAGCATTATAAGGGCTGATGAAATCTTGCTAATAAGTGCTTTTGACCTGTATACAGTCACGTACAAAATTAAGTCTTGTGTCCATCCTGACAGTGCTCTTAAGAGCAGAATTGTCCTTCCAACAAGAGAGATGTCTAGTGAATCTTCCATCTTAACAGCTTCTCAGCAGATTGAGAGCTTTTAGCAACTTGGATGGCTTAAAGTTGGAGTATTTTAACTTGCTTCTAAGGCAAATATTAAATATATATATACCAAGAAGGAGCCATGGAATGTAAGAAGAGAGAACAGTTCAAAGGAGTTCTTCAGATTAGGATTAAAAAGGGAGTTTCCTTATTTTTCATTGGAAGTATGTATACTGTTATTCCTGTTTCTATCAAGGCAATATCTAGGGAATCTGTCTTTACAAATGGGATGACACAGATATTCTACAGTGTACAGTTAATGTCTGTAATCAAACAAAGCAGTGATTCTAATATGTATAACAGTAAGCATTTATCTACCACAATGAACAGTAGTCATGGTGATATGATAGGTGATCCTGCTCTGGCAGGGGGGGTTGGACTAGATGATCTTTCTAGGTCCCTTGCAACTCCTGACATTCTGTGATTCTGTGATAGTATATTTACCTGTAGTCTACTGAAAGTCACTACTACTGTATCTTCACTCCTGATTAAAGTGAGTATATGATACACTTTCCTCAGATACAAACACACTTTTATATCTGTTCTCCAAGAAAGTAACTGTGGGAGAAAAGTTCCATGAAGGACATGCTAGCTAGCTCTTTAAAAAGAACTGACCTTCATTTCTGTAAAAGCAAGACTGACAGTGGAGCTATTGGAAGACACAAGTCTGCATAGGTACTTTCACTTACAAAATGAGAAGGTTTGTTTTACTCCAGGGTAAAAGTTTGGGGATAACTTATGATGCTAGTTTTGTCTTAAGGATTTGGCAAGCTCTCAAGAATAACAGCCTTAGTAATTGCACGAGGTCAGTTCAGCTTGTAAGCAGTCTGGATCGTGGTCTTAACAGAGGCAGGTCAGTTTCCTAGGCAATCTGGATTTTCCTTGTAGGGAAGAGTTAACAGCAGCATTGGCCCCACTGAAGTCAGTGGGAATTTTGCCAATGATTTCTGCAGAGCCAAGATTTCACTCGTCTTTAGCAGAGCTATTAAATACAGTATAGTGCATAAACTGAGGGGGGGAAAGGGAAAGCTACAAGGAAACTTCTTTTTCTGGATTCATGGTAATGATTCTGCAAATGCTTTTCTTACTAGCTCTGAGAAACATTTCATATTACTCCCAAATACACAGAGAACACACCTATTTAATGGGAAATCTAAAACCTTGCAGGAATCTTCCTTTCTGCCTTGCAGTGAAGCTATGACATGCACTGATTAGATCCTTATCATGACTGGCCTGTATGTTTGTGGAAACTTTCAGAAGTACAAATGATGGAATAACTATCAAAGCAAATGTGTATATCTGCTCTTCAACTGGAAATTTGGCTGTCTGTACACTTCTACGTTTAGAGAGAAGAATATGAGAGCTATTCTGAACACTGATACTGTGCTAATACAGACATCTCTATAGGATGCTGCTTTTAAACACAGGAAGTAGAAGTTAGGCTAAAATTGGCCTAAATTACTTCATACCACATTCAAGGGAGTTAATGCCTCAAGGTTACTAGTTCGTAACAGCTAAGTCTTATGCAGCTTGTTTCATTTTATGGAACTCAAAACATTTTTAAAATCAGGTTATCCTTATAGGTAAAATGAGGCATAGAGAGGTAAAGTATCTTGCCAAACTCACAGAATCACAGAATGTTAGGGGTTGGAAGGGCTCTAGAAAGATGATCTAGTCCAACCTCCCTGCCAGAGCAGGATCACCTAGACCAGCTCACACAGCAATGTGTCCAGGCAGCTCTGCAATGGCTCCAGACAAGGAGACTCCACAGCCTCCTGGGCAGCCTGGGCCAGTGCTCTGGTACCCTCACTGCAAACAAGTTCCTCCTCAGGTTAATACTAAACCTCCTGTGCTCCAACTTGCTCCTATTCCCTCTTGTCCTAATATTGGATGACATTGAGAAGAGCATAAGTTTCTGACTCGTAAGTCAGAGAGAGAGTTGGGAATAGAGCCTCTGTTAAAGTCTGCTCAAACTTGCTCTTTAGAAGTCCATAATTCTCCCAGATGAATAATTCCTAAATAGTTAGGGCTTGGGGGGGTCATTTTTGACAGGTGACTTAGCATGTTTTTTCTACCTCCTTTTGGTGTGAGTTGCTGCTATCTATCACCATGTCCCATCCATATTTTTATGCCTTGCACTGGGGACTGGACTTCCCTCTTGTAGCAACAGCTGACTGACCCAGTCCCAAACTCTATGACTAGATCTAAGAACACTTATGAGGTCAGTTGAAAGAAGGAAGGGTTTTCTGCAATAGAATGGATAGTATAAGGCTGGTTGGTTCAAGTTCTTTTACATGGAACGTAAATTCTGTTGCTAGCTCTGCTTCCAGAAGGTAAGAAGTGTCAGAGTAGTCCTTGACACACAGAAAAATCAATTTTAATGAAAAATGGAAGTATGCTACAGCTCTTCTCCAAAGAATCTGAGCCACTTTCATCATCTACATGTATGTATGTATGGCATGGCTTCGCAAATGAAGCTCCAGGGAGGGCTCCACCCACACTCCTCCTCAGCACCTTTTCCAAGCGCGCTGATAAGAAGAGGCTAGCAGATAGCACCCTCAAGCCTGCACTATGGATTTTTTTAGGTGAGACACAGCATGTGCAGAGCTGGACCCACCCTTTAGTCCTAAGGTTCATCTGCCAGGGCCTAGCAAGCTTGGACGCTGGCAGCCAAGTCCTTAGGACAGAGGTTTAACCTCTTAGCTGGAAGGCCTCACAGGGCTAAACGAGCTCCATCTGCCCGGGTTTGGAATCAGAGTTGTCCTTCTCCTAGGATGACTGCCAGAAGGCTAATGAGCTCATCCTACCCATCCAAGGATTCTAGGAACATGGATATCACTCCCCACACTTTACCATGGGCAATGAGTTTAATGCTCCCTCTGCTGTGGGCACAGTTATCACACCAGGGGCCACAGGAGACCACAAGGGATTTTCAGACTGTGCCTGAATGATGTAGTATATACAAATGAAAATGTCTGCCCTGACACCTGGGGCCCACAGGGCACAGAACAGCTTAACCCATGATGTTCATTTCATAAGGCTAAGCTCTTGATTTTCCCTTTTGCAGCTCTCCACAAATATTCTGATCCATCCACCCTTCCACTGTTTACCAACTTCATGCCAGATGTCAGTTTCTGTAGAATCCTGCCAGAAAACATGGTAAGTTCATTATATTTTTCTTCCAAATAGTTTGCTCCACTACAATAACTTTTAAATTAAATTGTCTTCTGGTGTCGTCCCATAGCCAGCACTCAGAATTGTGTAAGCATTGTGTAAATACAAACCCCACTCCCTGTGTGTAATATTATTAACATGTGTTTGTAGAATCAGGCCACCAATGGTGATCTTGGGTTTCTGGGACAAAGATATTACAGCCCAAGGCTGTGAAGTCTAAAAGATGTGGTACACGAGTAAACAAAGTTTGGGAACCTCTGTTAAAGAAGCTGAGACTGAGAAAAAGAAACAGAGGCTGTCTAGGAGGCTGAGGGAAAAGGAGGAAACCCAGTATACATGAATTTGTGGTAGGGCTTTATCAGGGTTCATACTCTTGCTGACTGCTTAAATCATGCTGAGTTTAAATTGAAAATTTCTACTGGTAAGATAAAAGTTTTATGGCAGGCTGGGACTGATTGCAGAATAGCTTCATTCTTTATTAGAGTTAGGCAAAACCATTTGTAAATAATACAGCAAATTCATAAAGCAATGATGAAATAGCATGGAATGAAGCAGATCTTTAAGTGATGAGGAGGAAACACAGAGAACTGTAATCCTGATTTTAAGCTCTTAGATAAAACTGATACTGGAATTTTGTTTGTGAAAACCTGAAGTGTTTTATATTCACTTGTGTATTCCCTGTTTCCAAAAGATCATTTGGTCACATACTTGGATATTATTTTTGTTTGACAGGGGTGGAGCTCAGCTTTATCAGGGATGTCAAGAGGGAAAATGGCCTTTTGCCAGAATAGCCATTTACTTTATTGGTGGCTTTCCCCCACCCTTTATAATGAGATTTTATTTTTGTTTGAACACTGAAAATAACCATTGGTACAGATGCTGATTGACAAATTTCAGAGTCCCTCTCTGAGAGACTGCAGCTAAAATAATGACTGATCCCTGCTTTTGTTAGATTTGGGGAGGCCCCCAGCAGAGGTGAAGGCAGATGCAATTGTCCCCTCCAGCCCATGTGTGCATGACTCACACTGCTCTCCAAAGGCAGCACAGCCTTCCTAGGCCTCAGGTCCTGGAACATAGAATCCTAGAACAGTTCCAGCTGGAAGAGACCTTGAAGATCATCAGTGCAGCCTTTGTCCTAGCCCTGGCAACCTGCTAAATGATGCTCCCCAATGCCACATCCACCTGTCTCTGAAATCCCTCCAGGGATGGTGACTCAAGCCCCTCCCTGGGCAGCCTGTTCCAATGGCTGACAACCCTTGCAGCAAAGAAATTCCTCCTAATGTCTAACCTGAACCTCCCGTGGCNAATATGCCTTGACTATTCACAGGCAAGACTAGCTCTGCCTGCGGTGACATGAGAGAGAGAGTCTAGAAGGGGAGAGGAAATTTATGGGAAGGGGGAGATCTGAGAGACTGGGAGGATGCATCTCTAGAAGGAGAGGCAGGAAATGCCCCATGAATGTCAGATTGAGTTATTCCTGAATTCTAGAAGTAATGCCACAAGGGAAATGACATGGATCATCAAAGCATTCCTTTATGCCCCAATAAACTCCTCCTTGTCTTAGAAGCAGACCCTATACATATTAATAGAAAAACAGAGTGGGTTTTGAGCATCCAAGATAGCTATATATTTTTTTTCTTAATCAGACAGGAAAATAAAAAGTAGTCAACACTTACAAAATGGATACAAACTCCAAAATGGGTAAAAACTCAAAATGCTTAGAAGCAATGTTGTTGAAAAGTATTCAAGGTTTTGAGTCCCAGTATGGAATATTTAACTGATCCATGCAAAGAGCAAAGAAAATGCTCAGAGATTAATCTAGCCGTCAAAGGACAAGGAAAGCTCTATAAAGTAAGCTAAGCCTCTTCTAGGTATTTGAAATATAGAACCCAAGTAGATACCCTGGTTTGGATACAATCATCTGTTTTGCTATCCACATGGTATAAGCAGCTTGGGCTATTGGCATCTACATAATTATGTAAATGCATATATGGAGGAGTATTTATATAAAGAGCAGTCCAAATTTAGGATATTTATAAATCTTATCTGACACTGTAATTTTCTGGAAAGAGTCCTGAGCCAGCTTCTCTGGCTGACTTGAGCTCCAAGAAGGTGGTGGCTAGGTCAGTCTTGACTAGACTTGGAAGCACAGCTTTGTACACACTAGGGAACACAGGAGGCTCTCAGTCCTCCCACCTTCCTTTGCTTAAGTGTGGCCTGGCATGACTCAGGCTGGTATCCACTTGGTGTAGATAGTCAGTATTTTGGGATTTGACAATGAAGGGGAGCCTGTGTTGGAACATACTGACTTTGATCTAAGGGGAGGTTTTATTCCAACTAATCCCTAATAGGGATGTGGTAGGTGCATATGAAGTGTCTACAAGATACTCTACCCTAAGGTGCTTTGGTGGTCACTGAGGATGCACAAGCCCAGAGATCTATTAAAAAATAAACTAGATTGATTTAGACACAAGATAAGCAACAAATTATCCGTAATGCCATTAAGGGTTTCAAAAGAGGGTTATGGTGCATCCATCTCTGAAAATGCTGACAAGTTCTAGGTTGTTTTAAAAGGTGTGTTTTAGTTCAATTGGAAAAGCTGGTTCAGAAGGACAGGCAATGGTGTCCAGAAACCTTACAAATCTATTTCCAACATTAAAATGCTAAATAATTCCCAAATTTCCAGTATTAAACCAAGAATGTGGCATGGTTGTTGCCACATGTCTTTTGGAGAGAGGGCTTCCATATTGTTCTAATTCACAGAAGATTCAGGTAATGTTTTCTCCAGGAAAGAAGCCAAATACCAATTGTGCTTTGAATATACTAGTGTTCAGAGCTAATCTGAGTGGGTCATTTGTACTCCAATAGCCAGGGATTTGCCTACTGTAGAGTTTGGAATCTTATTTTTACAGTGGGATTTGGTGAGATCCACATGGGCGTTTCTTAATCTTTGTGTGTAGGTAGCAGACAGTGATGTATTCTTCCAATTAAGAAGGAAAAGAGGCTTTGTTTATGCATCTTTAGTGTGGCAGTTTTCCATAACAAGAGCCAATATGCAGCTTCATTTTTTGCCATAGGGCAGAAGGAGTTTCCCTTGAGGAACTACAGTTACATTTAATTTCTAGGTGAATCTATTTTCTTCCTCTGTTTTTTATTCTATTTTCTTCTTCAAGAAGAATCTATATTCTTCTTGAAAATGCAGAATGGGAAGATGCAGCAATTTCCTTTCCCTCTCTTGCTCAACTTCTGGGACAGAGGGGTGAAGAAAAAAAAAATCAGTATTTGTTAGCTGCAGTAAAACAGAAGATGTGGGAGGCACAACAGCTGGGACCATGGGGCAGCTTTGTTTGTTAGGTAGAGGTTGATGTCCTTACATGTAGGCTTATTCAGGCTGTCTCAAGAATTCTTGTTTCCATGAAAGTAAGTAGCCAAATGACAACTGTGAACTTGCTGCCTTAGATGGTAATGGATTTGCTAGAACAATTTGAAATTCTCTGTCAGTCTACTTGTGTGTATCTACTCTCAATAAGACCCTTGGAAATCACTTGCACAATGATTTGTTACACTGTCATTACTCATTAATCTGAGCTTCTGCAAATGATTTTTATTCTTCTGAAGTAAAAATACAATCCTCATTAAAGAATGTTTGTTTTAAAAGCTACACAAAGGATTACAGGGCTTTCACAAACAGATGGAAGAAAAAAAACAAGTGGTTATGCAAAACGTTCCCCTCTCATAAGCTCTTACTTTCCATTGACTTCCAGGAACTCTGAATTGAGCCTGAAGTGCATGGCTTAGCTCACTCCAGAGCTTGGGGTCAGTAATTGGAATCACATGTACCTGAGGCCACTGAATCTAATTGTATGTGAGAGCTCCAGTTTATACTGGGAATGTGTATTGATATTATGCACAAAATCCCACCTCAAACCAAGGAAAACCCTGTTATCAGACCTGCAGATGACCCTAGCCATGATGGGTTCTAGAAATATTTCTTAAATTGTTACTTGGATTTGCCTCATTTCTGGTTAACAACTTGTGATGGCAAACAGAACAGGAACAAGGAGCTCTGGAGTGAGAATGTCCACACATGGTGTTAATGAGGGTAACTCCATGTGTGGACAGGCTATTAACTGTTTTAGTCAAACTGGGGAAGTTCTTTGTACCCACCTTTAATCAATTAGGAGAGGGTTTAAAGTCAAGTGAAATAAGCCAGTACTGAATTGAGTCTAGGGTTTCTATTGAGGGGATTCCTTTGGTTCAGTTAAGCTGGTACACACTTTAGTGTGAGCTTTGTTAGTTGCCTCCTGCAGCTGTCTGATATGTGTAATACTAGCTTGGAGGTTGTGATGAAACACTGCCAAGGTCCTACTATAACTGATATTAAGATCATTGTAAACTGAGTTAGGGCATTTAAAGAAGGGACAGAAACAGATATGCATATGTAACAAGAGGAAGCTGACAATACCCACAAATGAAGTCAGCCAGCCATCCTTCTTCCCTTTTTGCAGATGCTTCTTCCCAATAAAATAGAGGGGACCCCCCTCCCCCCCAAACTAAAACTCAAATAAGAAAGAAACAGCCACTGAAATCAGATGACCTGGGCATTAAAATTGTGGATGGGGTCAGTTCTTTGATATCTCTTCCTGCAGTAGAGTTAGGAGGCACCATGGGAAGGCTGATGGAGCCAGGTTCAAAAGGAACACAATGAAATGGCCCTTCACACAGTTACTGGCAGATCCATGAAATCTGTTGCCAAAGGATACTTTGGATGATAAAGCCTTACAAGAACTCATGGGGAAACAGGATAAATACCTGGAACAGACATTCACTGGGGGTTACTAAGTGCACAGAAACCACATTCCACTGAGAAAATGCTCCAAACTCAAAGCAGCTGGAGGCTGGGAGAATTACCTCGTGTGTTTTGCTTGTTCATGCTCTTCCTGTGGTGACCACTTACCATCACTGCTGGAGACAGGCAATTGGGCTAGTTGGATCCTTAGCCATTTTTATGTTCTTGTGTCAGAAGAAAGTGAGTAACATGGTGCAGAACAAAACATGGACATTTCAAATTTTACTTGTCTTAAATATTTTTTCCAGTTGGACATTTTGAGGAGAGATAGTAAAAAGTGGTGTTATTGAGGAATACAAGCGGAATAGTCCAATCAGAGTTCATGTGGCACAACTACCACATAAACATGAACTGACCTCCCAACTGTTTGTCTGAGTAAAACTGAGGGCAAAGTATGGAAAGGTGATGAACTCTCCAGTTGTTTCCAGGCTCATTTGCCTGCAAATATTATCCCCCATGTTATCTTAAAAATCTTGGCAACAGCATAGCCAACTGGGTGCTTTCAACTCCAGCTCTTCTTTTGACCACTATCAGTGTTTGTGTTCCTGTTTAAATAAGATAAGGAGGTTTGGGGGGTTTTTGTTGTTTTTTTTTTTCTTTTCTTAAAAAGGGAGGGGTGGGAGAGAGCAGAGCTAACTCTGCCTAATTTGGGTTGAAATTCTCACTCTGACTTGGTAAAAGGAGGGAGAGGAAAGAAGGCATTTTTTTTTCTAGTGAATTTCATTGAAAGCTTCTAGCATATCTCTTCTTATTAATTTTTTGTAATGACAAAAGTTGTATTGTAGTAAAATTCACGGAACAACCAAGAAAGAGGTTGAAAAATCTCCCTTCCAGAGTTTAAACCTTTCCTGCTCGGCTAGGTGGTTTCTTTTGTCTTGTTTTTCTTTGCTTTGCCTTTGTTTGTGGCTTTTTTCCTACTTGGCACCGAAAGAAGTCGCTGCATTTCTCCTTCATAGGATCAGTCCCGCCGGCCCTAGGTTCACGCTGAGGATCTGTAAAGTTTTCCGAGCTAAAGGGAGCGTGTGTGGGGGTGGTGGAGGCAGAGGTAGGGGTGTCAGCGGTAGGGGCTCTGCCTCCGAGCTGCGGTGGCGGCTCTGTTCTGCGCAGCACTTGCAGGCTCTAATTAACCGGGTAGGCAGTGAATTAAATCTTTGTAAAGCCCACTGAGCAGGGGGTTCCTGCGAGCTCTTTTCCAACCGGTCTCAGGCGGCTTGGGATAACACCAGAAACAGTAGCAACAGCAAGGAAAAAGCAGGGGGCTCCGCGAAAGCTGCAGGAGAGCCAAGCCCCCGCTCGGTGCGAGCGCTCCCGCCGGCGGGGAGCTGCGGGCGGCCGATGGACAAGCTCGGCAAGGCACGGCCGCTGCGGCTGCTCTTCGTTCTGACACTGGTGCCTTCGCTTCGGGGCCAAGGTAAGTGCGGGGAGAGGCGGTCAGCGAGAGTCCGCCGGGATGTGCCGCGCTCTGCCCCCGCCGATTGCGGGCCCAGCTGTGCCTCACACCTGGCCCGGAAGGCTGCAGGCGCTGGGGAGCCTCGCCGGGACCCCGGGCTGCTTGCCTGCCCCCCGGGCTGCCTGCCCCGGCGCTACCCGCTCCCGCTACTAGGGCTGGAGAGCGCTGGCGGCTGCGCTGCAGCGGCAGATGGTTGTCCTGCGTACTCCATAGGGAGGGGGGATGGGGTAACCGGGCTTCCCGCGGCGTCTCCCCCGTACCCCCGGACGTCCCGAGCAGGCTTTGAAGCGCCGCTGCCACCTTCAAGCAAGCGGAAAGGCGGGGCACGGGCTCCCGCTTCCCGGGGCCGCCACCACCCGGGCGGGTTAACTTCGCTCGCCGGGCTCGGTCTGAGGCTCTGCCGGGACGGACGTTGCCGCTGGGAGCCGGTGAGTCGGTCGCTTCGCGGGACCGTACCGCGGTCCACTCCTGACCCCCCCCCGCCCCGGGATCCTGGTGGCGGGACCAGCCGCACCCTCGGAAGTGGCTCCAGGGGTTTTGAAGCCCAGTGTCCTGGGAATTGGGGTGTTTTGGGGCGGTTGGCGCACGGTTCTCCTCTGCGAGGAAAGGTGCCTGGTGGTGGGCAGTGGTTACAGTGCTTCCCGCCAGGGTGATGTGTCCCGGCAGGGGCACTCGGAAGAGGTGTCCGGTTTGGTCTGCTGCAGACACCCTCCGAAAGTGGAAAACAGCATCAGGAGTAATGTCAGTGGAGCAGGCTTTGTGGAGACAGAATGCAAAACGTTTGTGAGCGATACCCTGTGATGTGGCTGCTCCTGAAAGCAGGGATCTGGAACTGGGCCATGACTGCCTTCCCATCCTCTTCTTTTATTACTGGATAAAAAGAGGATATTCAGTTGATGTGATTCCATGTAGCAATCCAGTGCAAATATAACTGGTAAGATATGACAAAGCAGCTACTTTATATATAGTGATAATGAGTTTATCGTAGCTCACAGGTAAGTGAGTTTCTCTAGTAGAGTAACCCCAAGAAAGCAATTTGGAGCTGAGGATTGATTGTGCTGTGCTCCAGGCAAACACACATGGCCTCTGACAGTGACCAGGGAAGTGAATTGCTTGTTACTGTCAGAGTATTTTGGCTCTTTTCATATAGCAGAGCACTTGTCACACTTCAAAATGTTTGCTTTTGATAGATGTTAGCCACTCCTTTTAAAGAAGGAGGAACAGAATAAAGGTTAGAAAAGCAATATTCAGTGCCAGAATCCCAAAATAGCTCCTGTTTTCTCTCAAACAGTATACATTAGCAAAACTGTGGCTTTTGTGTATCACAGTGAAGAGTTAAGTACTTCTAGGCACTCAACTTTATTGTAAAACACCAAAGAATTTAATTTTGTAATCTCTGTACATTAGTTACTGGACTACTCTTTAGGAAAACAAGTATTTAGATATGCAAGTTCAGGTTTTCAAAGGTGTTGTGATGTTTTGTTGTTTTCTTTTTAGGATGGGCAAAGAGTGGCCAATTTTGGCAGTAAAAAGTATATTCGATTTTTACTGTACTCTAATTTCAGGAATTTATACTTCCTTAGAATGGTACACTTGATAAAATTAGATTTAAATATCTAAAAGCATATGAGGATCCTTGCTTAGGATACTACCTTTGGAGGGGTAGTCTTCACTCAGGTGAAGACTATACTTTAGTATAGACTATAAATTATACTGTGCAATTACTATAATAGTAATTATTAATTTAATGATTACTAGTAATTGCTGTAAGAAAGATGTCTTTTCTGCATTATTTCACATGGTAAGCTGTGTTTTGCAGGCAACTGAAATAATTGCCTTGAGAGATCATGTTGTATAGATGTGCAGGCTCTGTGGGGCAGAACCTGTGTTCTCTGGATGAGTAGATTGAGAGGGCTTGGGGCAAAGAGGAGTTCTTAAATGCTTTAATCATTGCCAAGTTACCAGAACAACATATTTCTGAAATAGAGCTTCTTCCTAAGCTTCTTACCATCAGTTTTCTTAATTGCTTTTCCTTCCTAATGAATCACCAAATCCTCAGTATAATGAATCACCAAATCCTCAGTATCTATTAATTAAAAGTTCTCATTCTGAAAAAGCAGTAGGGACTGCCTTCAGTGGAAGTGCCCAGTGCATGTGAATGTAGATAGGCACATCACTCTTTACAAGAGTAAGGGTCTTTAAAAACATCTAGATTTTAGAATACAACTTTGTCTTATTGTAAACATTAAGTTTTTGAAAAACACTTTTTTCTCCTTCTGATATAAACTACCATCTACTTAAGAAGATGAATTACTCCCATCATTATGTCCTGTCAGTGTATGAATAGTTCATCCTCTAGCTGTGTCTTTGGCATGTCTTGGTACTACAGGCACAGACAGTTTTAACTCACTAAACATCTGGAAACATGTCTATTCAGGGTGAGCTTACAGTTTGTAATAAAAAAAATGTTCCACTGACTTTGTGGAATGAGTTTTATTTTAAGATTATGATTTTTACATGTGCTTTTATATAGCAGTGAATTTGTAAGAAGTATATGGGTGGAGGTAGGACTTGTAAAAGGCTTTCTTGCCTGCTATTCTAGAATAAACCTCCTCCAAAAATCACATGCTACCAAAAAATCCAGCTCTAAAATAGGAGTGATTGCTGTGCATCATTTCTCAGTTGAGTTTCATTTTAATAATCCATTTTCAGACAAGATGTTTTATTGCAATCAGGGGAAGAGCAACATGTTAAACTCATTTCTCATCTATGTAATTGAAAGCAGACATGTTAGTGAAATCCAAGCTGAAAATCCATAAGCTAGCTTACCAGGTTACTGCAGTGTATTTATACTCTTCTGTCAGATTTCAGGCATTATCTGATAGCAAATCAATGCACTTTGAAATGTTATTTATTTATTGTTGTGCTTCAGCCCATTCTGCAGGTTTCCTATCAACTTCTTACATGTGTTTCTAATAAATAGTTGTGTTAAGACCAGCTTGTTCTACAATACTTTTATTAACATTTTTCTGGAATGAAAGATGAGTCTTAGCCCTCTAGGACTTGACAGAAATAGAGTTACCTGGGACCATGAGAGAATTGAAGTTTGCTTTTGGGAGTTACAGATAGGTCTAAAGAAGTAGGTGGAAAATCAATTCAGTAAACAGAGAATATAGGTTTACTACATGTAGTAAAATAGCTGTAGAAAATAAAAGGGATGAGACAGAGAAGATTGAAAGAGCTGAAATCCAAGCAAAAAAACCCCCCACATTAGGGTATGGATGAGACTTTTGGTTTAGTATGGTTTATATGTAGTTTTGGTTTATGGCTTCAAGTTGCAGCAGGGGAGGTTTAGATTAGATATAAGGAGAAATTTCTTTCCTGCAAGGGTTGTTAAGTCTTGGCCCAGGCTGCCCAGGCAGGTGATGGAGTCACCATCCCTGGGCCATGGTTTAGTGGCATGGGAGTACTAGGTATGGTTGGACTTGATGATCTTGGAGGTCTCTTCCAACCTTTGTGATTCTGTGTGTGTATGAAAGAGATAAATGAACAAAAACTTTTGTGGAAAAGGCAGCAAAAAGTTTTGGTGGAGAGTGACAGGGAGTAAGGAAAATAAGTTAAAAAAGAACAAAACAAACAGGTCATTTTATCCATAATAGGCAAAAGGTTTTGTAAAGCACTTGGGAATTATCAGACAGATGTATTTATGTATTTATTTACATGCAGATTTGATGGAAGAAAGTAGGCTAGCAGTTGAGGTTTTAGTAGTTAAGTCATAATATATAATTAAAGTGAAAGAGCAGGTAACATTGTTCCAAGATAAGATGTAGAAGTGGAGGCAGAAGACTGAGGAGACTGCAGGGTGAGAAAGAGTAGAAAAATTGTCCACAAAGAAGTCCATGAAGGAGGCATCAGGAGCAAAAGGGAAAGCAGAGGAGGAGGGTGCAAGAAGGAGAAGGAATACAAAGGAGAGGAGGAATCATTACATGTCAGGAGATAGCTCTAGAGGAATATTTTGTGATTCAAAATCAATTGAGAAATGCTCAGAATAATGTTGAGTCAGTGGAAAAGGAATAGTCAAAGTAGTACCTACGAAGATCATATATGGGTAATACACAGTGACAGGGAGAGTACACACAGTAAGGGAAAAACTGTGACAGTAACCTACCTGTTGCTCAGACTTGAGGAGGATTCTTGTCTTGCTGAAATTTGGCAAGACACTGAGACAGTCCAGGCAAAGTTTCATTGAAAGTCATCTCTGATCAACAGGATGCAGCAGTTCTAGGGAAGTATCTCCAGTGCTAATGCTTTCCTGAATACACTGGCACATCTTCTGGTTAGTGCAGTTAATGAAGCTTCTTGCCTTCACATTTTTAAGCAAGTAACACATTTTTTTGTTGTTATTTTGAGACCTTAAGCTTGTTAATAAAGAAAACAATACCTAAAAAAAGTCTTCTATCAATGCCAAAGTAAATGTATGAATACAGTTATACTTTGTCTGGTGTATTTCAGCTTTTTAGGATGTTTCCTAGGATGTACTAAGCACTGGAAGGGACATACTGGACAAATGCTACCATTGGAAATATTGCAATCTTTCAGCTTTGAAGCTCTTCTGACTAAATTTAAAGTACTGAGCACTTCTAATATCAGTGCTTTGGCAAACAATCTGGAAGATTCAATATCAATTTGCAGCTTAGTGTATGTCATTTCAAAATTGAGGAAAATCTTATGGAAGAGTGAGTTCTACTAATGTTTTCTCCAAAAGGAAACCTTCCCTAAATTGTTACTGTATAGTTATATGCAAACAAAAGGCATCCTTGTTTTCTTCCTGCTCTGTGGTTCCTTCCATAGTTGAATCTTGTCCCATTGTGCTATAAATGTTTATCCCATCTTCTTAGTGTTTCCAGGCTATTCTTTAAATATAGCAGTAGTAGAATATCAGAATCTTCTCTATTGCCTTTTTTTAATATTCGGCAATAAACATGCCTACAGAGTAGATAATGTTTCACTTAGTATAGAAAAGTAGTTATTTTTGCTAATTTTCTGGTCAGGTGAAAATAGAGAAATCTCAATGTGAAAATGTTTATCCTGTAACCACTTCACATGAGGAAATGGAGGAATGCTTGGGTGTATTTATGTTTGATACTCTTGAGATATCTTGCCTGTTTCAGTGACTTTAATTTGAGTATATACATGTACTTGGACTCAATCCAAAGCTCCAAGATGTGTCTAAGGACTCATCTACTACAGTACATTTTGGATTGTGGCCTTACAAATGATCAGGACTAACAATAGATTAATTGTAACATCTTACATAAAACTTTATAATTATACATTTATTTTATTAATTTGAAATGAGAAATCAAGCAAAGATAAAGATGAGAAAGAAATAGTGCCACTTCAGGCTTTGTGAAGTAATTTCATTGTTTGCATGTTTTTTTTCATACAAGGAGGAGTGAAGGACAAAATTTAGCATGTGCCTCTCAGAAAGAGGAGTTGCTCTTCTTTGTCCAGTTATGAGTCTCTTTTGTAGGTCCACCCATGTCACCTTGGTATGACTGGTTGCTTTAGGCCACCTGTGTCCATCAGAGCTGTGAATGCAGCCTCTTTTTTCATGTTCTTGTGAGTATGTAAAGTCTAGGACAGCCATTACTTACTCTAAGCTCTTGGTATGATGGTGCCTCTGTGGGCTCCAGTATGACATTTCAATATCTTCTCTTCTAGAATCTTCAGAACAGTCTTCAGTCTTATAGTCTTAGTATCTTTTGAACTCCAGCCTCCTCACAGAAGTCCAAAAAAATAACTTACTTAGAAAGATGACAAAATTCAAATGGATTTGTTCACAGAAAAGACATCTGCTTGAGTGAGCTGTCTTCAGATACATAGAAGGTTGTTGAAGTGTGTAAGAGCCTGGGTATAAATGGTAGTAAGAGAGGAATGGGCTTTTGGAGTGGGTAGTGTGGTAATAGATTCTCCTCTATCGTTGGGGACATTGAAGCACAAGAGCACATTGCCTAGAGAGGTTGTGGAATCAGTCTCACTTGGTACTGTTTTGAACAACTAAATAGAAATCTGCCTAGAACTGAGCAAATTTTACCAATTCAGCCTGAGAGTAGTGGGTAGGACAAGTGAACCTCTGGAGGGCTCCTACATCTCTATCTTTTGGGGTGTTTTGAGATGTATGTGGGATGCCTTAGAGTCTTCCTGCAGTAGATGGAGCCATCTTTTCTAATTTTTTTATTAGCCAGTTGCCTACATTTTTAAAATATTTTTGTTTTAGACCTAAGACAAAATGAGACCCCACCAGAAAGCACTTCCTTTCCCCACCAGAGGAAATAAGGCCTATTGCAACATAGCATTGCCTCCCTTAGGCTTGTCCTTATCACTAAACATAGCAGCTACCTCACCACCAGCTATTGCCATGAAGGATTTTAAGAACTTTTATAAACTGCAAACAGACACCTCCTAAAATGAGGTTTGGAAATAGCTGAAAAAAACAACCCCTAATTATGTGACAGCCACTGCTGGTGCTACCAAAGCCACATTCCCCATAAATGAGTGTTCTCCAGACCTAAGAAAATTTCCAGTAAAATGTTGGCTGTTTTAAAATCAACCACAAAACACACTAACATACCAGGCATTTCCTTTAGGGTGCTGCTGCTTTCCTTAGTGTGCTAACCAGGCTTCCTCAGGGATTTCAGCTCTCCTGAAGTAACTGCACTCAGCTGAGAATTCATCTGAAGGTAAAGGTTCAAATCCTTTTAAGCCTGTTTAGAGGGAGTCTCCTATGTCTTAGCAGCACATGAACTGTGAGGGCTTGTCTGTCAGTCCATAATGATCCAATATGACCTCCACACTTGGAAGAGAGAGGCACTATTGTCATAGCCCCTCTTTGAAGGCTAGCAGCAGGCTAGAGCAACACTGGAACTGGCAGCTGGTGATAAAACACAGCATTGCAGGCTGCAACAGATATGTTCAGTGTACCTTCTGGCTTGTGCTGCTGTGGGTATTACAAGGGAGGGCATCCTGGCTCCAAGTTTCATCCTCTGTTATGAAGTTTAAGCTGCTATATTCTTTAAGGGAACCTCTAAGAACAACCTAATGAAAGGACAAAGAATAGCTTACTGTCCAAAGGTGACTAATGCCACAGCTCAGCTTTGTCTGTTCATCTTACCCCTTTGGTGTATTGGCATTTTTGATGTAGGGTCTTCAGGTAAACAAGAATGTCTCTGCAGAAAAAGAAAAGCTCCTATTCACTTCTTTTTGTGTATATAAAATGGAGGAGGAGCTTCTTCATTCCAGCTCCAGTCTGAGGAGATCCAGCAGATACTTGCATTGTCTCAGATAGAGAATGATAGTGCTTTCCTGCATGGCTTTGTTACTCCCAATTCAAAGCATTTGTTTTGGGGAGTCATGAGGCATATCTTTGTCTTTCCTAGTTTCAGGTCTCCTTCACCCTTTCCTCTATTCTGTGTGCCTTAATCCCTAGGTATACACACACACTCAAGATGCAATAAGGCTGTGCATGTTACTCTATAACCAGTTGGACCTCTGAAGTCAGCTGGCTTCTCTCTTACCTAAACACATCTCTAGGTCCATTTGATGCCTTAAGTGGTCAGCCAGAGTATATTTGCACTGCCAGAAACAGCATTTCCATGGTTTATTGGAAGGACATCCAAAAAAATCAAGACTGCACATCCCAGCTGCCAGCACTTTACTGCTGTCTATGCTACAAAGGGAGCTGACTTGTCCACCTGATAGTAGCCAGGTGTCTTTGTTTCAAGAACAATTGGTTTGGCATAGCAGATCAGGCCAAGCACACTTTGTCTGTCCTGAATGTCACTGTGTTGTAGCATAGTGGAGCCTTGGCCAAAGAGATGTGCACTTGCTCTGGTTTTGTGTCAGGAGAGCTCAGATGTAAAGAGAGGTTGGAAGACAAAGAATTTGACTGTGAATAATATGAATGACCAGTCTGTCATTTTGAGGATCAAATTCTGTATGTAGGCCTGGGTTTTTTTACAGCTGACAGCTAGATGAGTGAGCATCACTAGTGAGAGAATTTTCTTGACAGGACAAGAAAAGTTTCATCAGAAAGGTACACAGTGAATGCTGAAACTATTTTCCTTACTGGAAACATAAACCAATGTATGTCTGTTGTAATCATGAGTTCCAGAAATTCTGGATGACATACTGTTACTGAAATGTGTTGGACTAGTGCTGAGCTTTCACAGAGTCCATCTGCTGACTGTATCTGCACATTCTGAGAAGTGATAATCGTGTTCAGTTTTCTCACATTCCATAGTGCTGAGTCTCTATCAGAGTAAATTGAGTGAAGGGCAAGACCAACTATCACAAACTTCATTAATGTACTTAAAATACTGAAAACATCTTAATAAGGAGGTATGACTTTGACCTCTTGACCTGGACTCAGTTCCAAATCCATATCAAACTACAGCTGGTTATGTGGGCTGGGAAGTCCATGAATTTGATAGCCTTATCACTTATTGCACTGAAGAACTGGAAAGCTTGATAAGCCCACCTAGGCTCAGGTGAGGCTTTGGTTTGGTGTTAGCAGCTTTGTAAATGTTCCCTAGATCAGCACTGAGTCCTGAACAGCTAACTAATGCTGGGTTGTGCAGAGGCTTTTGCACCAGCAGCAGCTCTACAGAATAGTTCCTATTGTAGGTTGTTACTTAAAACAAATCTCTCTTTTTGATAGAGCTGGAATGCTACTGCCATGAAAATGATCCAGACCTTTTTATTTCTGCTTGGGTTTTTTTGCACAATTCCCAGAAACAATTCAGGGTTTCTCATTCCAGGAATCATGCTTTTGGGTAACATTCTTAAGCTTATCTTTTCTTTTGCAGAAAATATTCTCTGTAGCAGCTGAATAAGCAATTATTACATCATAGAAGTCTAAGGTTATCCAGATTTTAATTGCATTTCTTGCTTTGAACTCCCACATGATAGGTCAACTCTGTAAAGATTAGCAAACTACATTTGTTTTAAAACAACCTTATGCTTGTACACGTTTTGTCTGTGTAAGCATAGTTCATAGCTAGCACATGAATGTGTTCTGCACAAACTGTTTGGATTTGTTTGACCTTTAATCGCTTCTTATCTGATAGGTCTTTTTCATGACAGCTTTTGTAAAATGAAAGATCTGAGTTTTGTGTTTCTACTGTCTTCTTCTAGAGACTCCTAAGATCTCTCTCAGAACACTATGTATACCACATTAACATCAGGACAGGCACCCTTGCTGTTACCATACTAACACAACCCAAGTTCTTTTGAGGGCCCTGCTGCATGTACTCCTATGTCTTAACAGCACATGAGCTGTGAGGGCTTGTCTGTCAGTCCATAAGGATCCAATATGACCTCCACACTTGGAAGAGAGAGGCACTATTGTCATAGCCCCTCTTTGAAGGCTAGCAGCAGGCTAGAGCAACACTGGAAGGGGCAGCTGGTGATAAACACAGCATTGCATGTACTTTTACAGGGATAAAGTAGTGTTAAAGCTGTGTTTGATTTTATCTGAAATAGACTTGGATTATCTCAGTTAGCATGCAGAATGAAAAGGACATAAACATGCCACCATCTTAACAGATCTCTGGTATCTCTTAAAAACTGAAGAGAGACCATGCCTCCCCTCCCCCCCAATGCTGTTTGTTCCCTGAGAAGGATGTCAGGAGGCAGAAATGGCCTCAGCCAGAACTGCCTGCCCAAAGATTTCCAACCAGGAGCCACATGTGTATGCAGATATACAGCTGAATCCACAGCACTGGAAAAGGACAGTTAGGAGATGATAAATCTGTCTTGTTACTCATTAATAACTTTAAATGCCAAAACAGTCAGAATCCATTCCACTCCAATCAGCAGTTGACACCCAAAGCGTAAAACACATTCTGAGGTTTGGAAAGAGCAAGGATATGCCCACGAATGACCATTTTTGAAAGCAAACTGCAAAGCCAAGCTAGAGAAAATGTTTTTCCCTGGTTTATTGTTACAGTTCAGAAGAATGGCCTTGAGGGTGGGGTTGTTATTTTTGTTGTTGTTTTTTTTACTACTTGTTTTTCACTTCCCTCTGTTCTCAAGAGAGTTTTGGCATGATCTTTAGAGGATATGAATTGTGATGTCACCAAAACAATGAGTCTGAAGCACAGTTCTCTCTCGACAAACCATCCAAAATCCTTCTTTGTCTGGATGCACTCCTACAGGCAAGTTTGCTTAGCTTGGCCTGCTTTGAATTCTTGAGTTATTTGGTTGGAGTAGAAGTTTGTTGCCAGAGTTAGGAGGGAAGAACCAGTGTCCAGAGCCAGGGATTGTCCTTCTGGGGAGGAACTTGGCTAAAGATCCATTTGTACAGAGCCCTGCAAAAACCTGCAGCCAGCTCTGTATTCAGTTAAATGCGTATCATTTTTCAACACAGTTAAGATTGATTGCAGACAGCAGCACTAAAAATATGTTTATTTGTAACACATTGTATGAAATTTGATGCATATAACGTTTGTTAGCAATACACTGGCAGACAGAGAGCACCAGACAGGGTCCCTATTCCCAGAGAAGAGATCAGACATGAATTCATGGCTTTCACCATGGGCAGATATTTATTGACAGGACTGATTTTTCTCAGTAGCATTATAAACTACAGTTAGCTTTCAGACACTGGCATGAATTCTGGACACAGAGGAATTCAAGAGAAATATTGCCTTTACTTCAGAATGACAGAACTTTGATCATTATTTTGGGTCTGTAAGTAAGACTAGAAGAGTGACTTGGTTGTAGAGTACAGAGCTCTATAAACTAACATCAAATATACCTGGTGAGGTTCCTGTCAGCCTATTTCTCAAACTTGTTGAGGTCCCTCTGAATGGCAGCACAACCACCTGTTGCATCACACACTCTTCCTAGATCTGTTTTGTCTGTGACCTTGTTGAGGATGTCCCCTTTCCTTCTGCCTGCCTTACTACTGCTTTACTTACCTAGCCTAATTGTGAGCTTGTCTTGGGAGACACTGTTAAAAGCCTTACTGAGGTGAAGGTAAACAATATCCACTAGTCTCCCCTCATCTAAGCTAACAATATCCACTAGTCTCCCCTCATCTAAGCTAACCACATCACTGTAGAAGGCTGTGAGGTTAGTTAAGCATAACATCCCCTTCATAAATGCAGGCTGACTTCTTCTGATCACCTTCTTGTCCTTCATGTGTTTGGACACTGTTTCCAGGAATATTTTCTCTTATCGCCTTCCCAGACAGTGCAAAGAGGTTGACCAGCCTGTTGTAGGCTGGACGTGGAGGGGTGGGACATGGACATCATCCAGAAGAACCTGGACAAGCTGGAGAGGTGGACCCAGGTGAACCTCAGGAGCTTCAGCAAGACCAAGTGCAGGGTCCTGCCCCTGGGTCAGAACAATCCCCACTATCAATCCAGGCT